>JANQBM010000005.1:8311192-8343125 GCA_025594535.1 Erythroxylum domingense
AGACGTTACATGAGGCTATTTTCGTCTTTTCTTGATCTTGTCCGTCGGATATGAATTTCTGTACCTCAGTTTTGGAAGGAACAAAAATTTCTGTTCTTGTCCTCTGAAGACGGAACAAAAATAGGTGAGGACAGCAAGCAAACAGGACGAAGGACAGAACTTTTACGTCCTTGTCCACTGTCCTCACCCCTGAAGACACTAACCAAATGCAGGGTAGTGATGGAGGATTAGGTGGTTCAGATGGGGGATTAACATAATTTTCTTCAGAATTCTGATGTGTCGTGACCTCCATCACCTCCAATCCATCCATAAGGTCACGACATTCCATGTCTTCCATGTCCCGTATCCTGAAAGAATCCTCCTCACAGATCACCTCCTTTTACGAATCAATTGTTATGGTAGTATGTTTCCCTTTTTGACCTTGCATGGATGTAGCCTTTGTAACCTGGTCCATATTGGTTCCTTTGTCCAGCCTAGTGGTTCTGTAACATCTTGTTCCTATACTAAGGGTTAGAGCCCTAAAATACAGTACATGTGAGATCAATGAGAGATTAAGAAAAATGCATTTTCATGCTCATGCATAATGTAGCATACACGCACGTGAGTTTGAATTTTTGCACATTAAAATGACTGTACATACATTCATTGACATTTTCGGGTATAATTGATTTATATATGTGATATGTGATTTTATTGAAAATTTTGGTTTACTTGTATTGAAAACTGATTTGGAGAGTGTACTTATGGATTTAGAATTTTTGAGGAATTTTGGGAATTTTTTCTCTCGAAATTGTTGGATATTTTTTGACTAGGAAAAAATGCCACATGGCAAGTAAATTGATAAATAGAAATAGAAATAAGAGTCAGATGATAATGAAGAATTTTTATGATGACTTTATAATTTATGAGAAAATGTCATTTTCAATTTAGAGACAATTGGAGATAAATTTAGAGAAGATTGAACTAGTTAAAGCTTTAGAAATTGGACAAGTGTCCCAGTCTTAAGCCCACGTTTTCTTTCAACTTTGAAAGACAAAGACACTGTTTTGTCTTGTCTTAAAAAAATATCTTCTCGTGGATTTCTTCTTGAAACTTCTTCTTCTTCTTCAGATCTTGATTCATCGAACCTTCACCAAAGTTACACTTTGCTTTCCTTTACTTATTGCTACTGCCACTTTGTTATTTCTCTCTTTTGCCTCAAGAAAACCTAACCCTAACCACCTTTAAGATGGTGTACGAGTGTGCATGACAAGTTAGGGCTTCTTGGGTTTTGAATATTTTGGAGTGTTATGAAGTAAGTACATGTTAATCCTTATGAGTTGTCAGTATGTGAGATAAATTTGGAGATTATTTGACATTACATCATCATGAGAAAAAATGTTTGTTTTCATGAACATCGTGGCTTTTAAGATATGGAAATTTTCGATGTGTTGATTTTGAATATTTGATGATCAAAATGTTATGAGATAGTGTTAAAATAATTTTTAGAGTTGAAAGATCAATGAAAATGTGTTTGAGATTAATGCAGAAAATTCGTGATAAATGAATATGTAAATGTTCTATTTTTATTGATGTCTTCACTGTTATACGTGAGTATTTTTTAGTGTTTTTAAAGATAATTTAAAATGAGTTTGGAGTGAAGGAATAGGTATATGGTGATGTTTGGAGATAAGAATGAATGTTTTAAATGAAAGTTAAGAGTAAAAAATGAAGAGTATGCAGAAAAATGAAAGTGAAGAAATGCAGAAATGAAGAAGATGCATGAATATGTGATGTTTTTGATATTTAGTGTTGATTCTTAGTTTTTGGTTTGTTTTTGAATGTGTTGGGTTGAATGAAAGTCGATAATGGAATAGATAGAAGTTAGAAATGTTAGAGTGAAAGAAAAGAAAAGAAGAAGATGAACAAAATGTAGAAAAATGAAGAGGTGTATGATTGATTTTCTGGTTTTTTATATTTGGTGTTGAATCTTTTGGCCATATCTTCTTCTCCTGACTTCCAAATGATATGGGATATGAACCAAAAGACTCATAACACATTGATATACATCTCCACAAAATCTTATCTATCTGAAATTATTTGGGAGAGATTGAGTGATAAATTGGGACGGAAATGATGAGGAAAAATCTAGAAATTGGTTCTGGAGGTTGGGTGTGCACAGTTGTGCGTTGAGGTTACACGACCATGACTTGTTTGTTGGTGTGCATGAGCGTGCATTATGGTTGCACGCCTGTGACTTGATTATTTTGGAATGCAAGACCATGCACTGATGTTGCACGGCTATGACTTCATTTTTGTTGGGTTAAACAACTCAAAAGTGCACAATCGTACTCCCGAGAGCTTTTTCCACATCGAACATCCTTCCTTCTTTTGCCTATAACTTATTCTCTAGACATCCAAATGACATGGGACTTGAACTAATAGACTCATAAGAAATTTTTATTCATCTCCATAAAAAATTTATAGCCTTCTAAACGAATTGATTGATGAATTTAAGATGAAAATGTTGATTGTGCTGGAGTATGATAACCAGAAAGATTTCATTGAATAGGCTTCGGTATTTTGACAATATCTTGTCCTACAGTTATTCGAATGGAATGATTTTTGATTTGTAGTAAACTAGAGTCATAGGGATACAAATTTTATGAAGAGATCAAATTTTAATTCTATCTCTAGAATTCCATATTTTGAATTAAAGTTTAGTATAGGATACTAATTTAGTTTATGAACAGTACGAAACATTTGGAGTATAACTTTTGGAATACTAAACCAAATTCAGGATCTTGGTGTCATTAGAAACTTAAGACAATGGGGAACATTTTTCTAGAAGAAAGTGTTGCCAAATTACTTCATTTTCCTTGTCATAATGTTCATGGAAAATAGACCCAAAGGTCTAGAAATTTGGATAATTTATAAGAAAGAATGAGAGTTTGAATATTGTATGATTACATAATGTTAGAATAACGTTAGTGACTGAATTGTTAGTATCAAAGCATCAAAAACATGTGTTTAATGGAAATGAAGAGGTTTATATAATTGTAGTTGTGATTCAAAAGGAAATGAGTAATGGGTATTAAATAAAAGTGAATGCGAATTTGATATTATGAGAGCAAATAATACTAAAAATGAGAATGTGCATAAATTGTGAAATTTGATAATATACTCGAGGTTGTCATTGAGCATGCATTATACTTATTCCGAATACACATTTGTGTATAAATGAATGCTTATAATTGTGCCAAGTTATTAATGTGAGTGTGTGCAATGTGTGTATTGCGTAATTTGGATGTGCAGGATAAACGTCCGCATTCAGACGTTTCCAGATTATGAAAGCTAATGCTAATTTAGAGCGTACTGTGAGTTGACCTAGATGGTCTTACTTACTGATTGTTCTGTTTGTATTATGTATTGAATGATTTTGCAATGTGAATGTGATTGTTCTGATTTCCAAACATTGAATGTCCGAGGAGTTTGATAAATGTGAGAATATTAAAGTGCTCCTTGCATGTGAATTTGATGAACTATGTGATATTTAATTTGATTGTTAAATATTGGACTTAGTTTCGAAGAAACATGTGAATATGCATATGATTGAAAAAGTGTTTCTTAACATTTAAGTTGAATGTCGGACCACGATTCGATGATGAACATGAAATTGAATGTGAATCCGAAAGCATGTGATAGACTGAAATTATGTGAATGTGATGCATTCCATTACATGAATGCATAAAACATAAAGGAAGTTGTGACCGGAGTAGCCACCGTAAAAGAGCTTAGAGCTCAGAATGTGAAAAAGAGCTTAAAACTCAAATTGTGAAAAAAGAGCTTAAAGCTCAGAAAGTGTATAAGAGCCAAAGGCTCACTATGTAAAAATGAGTCCGGTATCTCCAACGGATACAAGACAGTTATCACTGAGCTCGGTATCCACAATAGATACGGAACAGTTATAGGCACTCGGTCACAACAAAGTAATAAATAAAATTGAGTCTCATGCGTATTGCATTATAAGTGATATGTGTAATTTAAATGATTGAAATGACCAATTTGATTGCCTTGAATGTGATCCTATATGTTAAATGAAGTGATGTAAATTATGTGAAAATATGTGAACTATATGTGTTATATGATTAAGTGAGTCATCGAGAATGGTCACTCATTGAGTTCGCAAAACTCACCTAAAATTTACAATATTTTTTTCAGGCTCAGAAGAGTTACCCTGTTAGGCTAATGGGAGTATAGTCACTACACCCAAGTAAGAGATAGAGGTTGGGATCAGTTTGCGTCTGCATTAGTATTTCCTTATTTGTGTATCAAAAATATGTATTCACAAGTTTTTTGCAATATGTATGTAAATGATTTCATATTGTAATGGTTGTTGCATTGTGTTTGAAAATGTTTATGAATAAAAGTGGGCCCGATTTATTTATTGATTTTTCACAATATACGTGCATTGTTTTAAAAGAAGACATTTCTGTATTGAATTTGATTGATTGACTGTTCTAGCATGCCACCTTTGCGTGGTACGCACTCGGACATAACTCAAGATGTTGGGTACGTGTCTATCGAGGGTGGGGTGCTACAGGTGCCATAGTCCATAGCATGCGAATCAGGTTTCTCTATCATCTTCCCTTTGTTGGCAACCTTGTTTTTACCATTAGGCCTAGCAGAGGTTGAGGTCGTTCCAGTGGAGTTTCTCCTAGCCTCTGTTATCAACTGTCCCAATTCCAATCACTGGCCTTTTTGCACTTTATTATGGAGCCTCGAATCTTGTGAATGTTTATTAGGGATTCCCAACTACTAGTTGCGTGATAGGATGGAGAACTGAGACCCTCACCCCCCAGTCAATGTTCCTGAATCCCGGATATTTTGCTGATCCATATCCCTGGGTTTGTTCTGTCTAATTGGCCTTTGCACTTGTATCCATGGTTCGTACTCCTCTTGTACTATTTCTGGCATCGACGCATCTTCAACCACCGAAGGGTTAGTTGTGTTCCCCACCTGACCTCTGCCGTTTTGATGTACTTGTTGTTGATCAACTCTAGTAGTAGTGATTTGTTCTGAGAAAGAGAGTAGATTATGTCCGATAATACCACAGGAGAAGCAGATTTACAGTAGTCCCTCATAAGTCACTTTAATTTCCTTACCGTCCACATAAACTCGAGAGCGAAGGGGGACGCTGTGAAAGTTTCGTAGCTTCATCTATCTTGATAGTATGACCCACTAGGTTTCCTAACACAGTTAATATCATCGGGTGATACCGAGAGATAGGTAACTTCAGGAATCGAATCCAAACCACAGCCTTGGTAATTTTGTCTTGGGAAGGTCAGAAACTTGGGTTCCATCTTTGCACTGAAAGGACGTTCCCTAGGATTACCTATGGCCTTTCTGTTAAGGCTCGAATGAAATCGACTTCCTTAATGAAGTTTACAAGAAAGTATTCATAGTCCAAATCCACAATTTTTATAGGACCCTGTGGATTCCATAGCATTTTCAATTGATTACATAACATCCAGTAGCCAATTCTTCTGCCCAGTAGTTTCACAACCACCTCTTGTTCCCATTTTTTATCCAGTCACGTTTTGAAAGTAGGAGACGGTTTAATTCCAGTTCTTGATTCCCCAGTCGCCAATGTAATATCTCCTTCTTTGAATTCCACTGGATCTTCATCTGGCTATTTGCTCTTCTCTTCATCCTTTTCCCCTCCAACTAGAGCACCAGTGACCATAGAACTATAACTAACTTTCAGCCCTAGTGGTGGAGGATCTTCCTCCCTAGTACGTATGTGAACCTTCTTTGCCTGATGACCATCTTGAGTAAGGGAGTCGGAATCCCCCCTCTCAGCTTCAAAGCATTTAGAGGAGTCCATCTAAAAAAAATTGTAATAAAATAGTATTTTAAGTCATGTGATCATTTCCTTTCCTTCTAATCACAATAAATGATAAAGAGAAGAACAACAGGTTGGACATATTTTTTTCTTCTCTGGCTTGTGAGAGAAATAGACAGAAGAAAAATTTTTGAAAGAGAAAGGAGCAACAACAGGGTCGTAAATTGTCTTCTTCTCTGGCTTATGCTCACCGCTAAAAGAAGTTGTAATTGGCGTTGCATAAGCATAAATGACTTATTGGGAATATTAGCGGTATGGGGTATGGGTCATTGGATCTATTTTTTTCACGAGCAGTTAACTATTTGATTGTTGGGTTTCTCAAAGATTAAAAAGTGAAGAACAAGCTGACTTTTCTTACATCGTAACTCCTTAGTGGTTTATTTTCAAGTTATGATTTTTACTTTCTGTGACCATTTATAGCTTTATTTTTATCCCTTCTTCTTGTTTTCTCTTCATTTTATCATCTTTGCTAAAATATGAATTCACTGATCTGCCTTTCATTGAACATGAGCATACAAATATATACAGCCTTAGAAGGCAATTACACCACACAATTCTCCTAACAATACGCTAACCATAATGCTAAGATAGCATAATCAAAGGTGTACACAAAATATCCTAAACTACCTCCGTAAATACTGGACCAATTACAGCCCAATATTTGGTGATATAACTAAATATTATACAAATATAGCACAATAAAATATTACAACAAATCATCACAGATACTGGAGCATATAAGCGTATTACCCCCCCCCCCCCCTCTCAAGTTGGTGCATGTAAGTTTTGAATGCCCAACTTACTAAGTAAGAATAAGAACTGCTTTGTGCCAAGAGCTTTGGTGAAGTTGTCAGTAAGCTGCGTGCGAGTAGGAACATAAGAGGGAAGGATGAGATTCTGATGGTATTCTTCATAATCTCATCCCGAATAAAGTGACAATCTACCTCAATGTGCTTCGTTCGTTTATGAAAAACAAGATTCTTTATAATATGAAGAGCTACTTGGTTATCACAATAAAGGCGCATTGGTTGAGGATGAGAAACACCAAGACTAGATAGAAGATCTTTCAACCATTTAAGTTCACAAGTGATATTATACATAGAACGATATTCTGCTTCAGTCGAAGATTTGGAAACTATGTGTTGTTTCTTAGTTTTCCAAGAGACAGGCGAGTGACCAAGTAAAATGAACCAATCTATAAGGAATCGTCTAGTAAGGGGGCAACCTGTCCAGTCTGAGTCACACCAACCATATAGGTTAAGATTGCTATCCCAACGCAAGAGAATGCCTTGCCCAGGATTCCCTTTTAAGTAATGAACCACTCGTAAGACAGCATGCCAATGTACTTCCTTAGGTTGCTACATAAACTGTGACAAGTTAGGTTGCTGCATAAACTATGATAAGACATGTACACTGTAAGAAAGTTCTAGACGAGTGAATGACAAGTAGATGAGGCGCCCAACAAGATGTCTATAACTGGAAGGATCTGAAAATAAAGGTCCTTCAACCAATACGAGGCGATGATTCTCTTCAAGAGTAAGGGAAGCTGGTTTGGCCCTGAGCAACCTAGTTTCCACTATAATATCTAATGCATATTTTCTTTGACACAAGAAAATGCCAGTAGGTGACCGAGCAATCTCCACACCAAGAAAATATTTTAATTTCCCCAAATCCTTCATGTGAAAACAAGTATGGAGATAAACTTTAAATCGTTGTATAGACTTGGAGTCATTACCTAAAATAATAAGATCATTAACGTACACGAGCACCACAAGGTGGACATGTTCTGACTTCAGGGTGAATAAGGAGTAATCAGAATAAGATTGCAAAAAACCATAGTGCTTCAGAGCAGCAGAAAGCTTGGCAAACCAACAACATGATGTTTGCCTTAGTCCATAAAGGGACTTACGAAGTTTGCAGACCATGCCTTGATGCTGCACCAAGAACCTGGGTGGCAATTTCATGCACACATCCTCTTGAAGCTCATCATGGAGAAAGGCATTATGAACATCCATTTAGTGGAGTTCTCAATCTTTTGCAACTACTATAGCCAAAATGATTCTCACAGTAACCATTTTTGCCACAAGAGCAAAGGTCTCGGTGTAGTCTATTCCTTCAACTTGGTGATTTCCCAAAATAACCAACCTAGCTTTAAACCTTTCAATGGTTCCATCTGAATGATATTTAATTTTATAGACCCAATTGCATCCGAGAGCTTTCTTTCTAAGGGCCAAGTATGTGATAGTCCAAGTACCATTATTCTGAAGAGCTTGAATCTCACTTGCCATGGCCTCCCTCCATTGCACATCTCGAACAGCTTCAAAAAAATACACGGGCTCTGTGTCTGCACTAACTATTGGAAGAAATTGAAGATAATGAGAAGAAAATTTGTCACAGTTCACATAGTGAGCTATAGGATAACACATACCTAAGTCATGTGATACAACGGAGGAACAATCATATAGGCTTAATTTTCTCATGGTGTGTGTCACATAGTCACACAGTTTTACAGAAGGTTGCTTGTTTCGATGACCCCCGCCCAAGTTGAGGAGTAGGAGGAAGGTAGGTATAAGGTGCTTCTTACTTAATGTTAGCGCACAACACTTCATTTGTGCAATGCTGATTGGCTGCTGGAAGCACACATAATTCAAACTCATCATGGGCTACAGCGTTGGCCCCCTTGCTGCAATGCTCGAATCATCATGAGGTAATTATCAACTATATAGTCTTCAGCTGTGCCCTCATCAAGAACAGTCACCGGTGTTTCATGTGGTGTAGTCTTCTTTGTTTCATCAGCAAAGGGAAATTTAGTTTCAATAAACTTAACATCTCGTGAGACAAAGAAAACATTTTTCTCCAAGTCAAACAACTTCCACCCTTTTTGTCCATAAGAATATCCAACAAATATGCATTTACAACTTCTAATGTTGAATTTATCTCCTTTTCTGTCTTGATTGTGTGCATAACATAGTGACCCGAAGACTCTCAGGTGATCATAGGTAGGAGGTTTGCCATGAATGACTTCATATGGTGTTTTGACATCCAGAATGGAGGATGGCGTTAAATTGATGTAGTCTGCAGCTAGAATGCACTCACCCAGAAAGTTATTGGAAGGTTCCCTTGAAATCTCATTGCACGTGTTATGTTGAGAATATGTCTATGCTTCCTCTCAACTCTTCCATTTTGTTGTGGCATTCGAGTGCATGAAGTTTGGTGAATAATCCCATTATCAAGGAAGTATTGTTTCAAATAGGTAAACTCTGTTCTATTGTCACTTCTAATTACTTTGAGAAGTTTATTATGTTGTCTTTCAACGTAAGCAGAAAAGTTCATGATGGTCTTTGAGACCTCCCTTTTCTCACTCAGCAAGTATATCCAAACAGCTCGAGAGTGATCATTGACTAAGGTTAAAAAAATATAATGCACCACAGGATGCAGGTGTCCTATAGGGTCCCCACAAATCATAGTGTATTAAATCAAAATTGGCGGAGGCTTGAGAAGTGCTTAAAGGAATGCTCTCTTTTGTTTGCTTTGCTCTTTCACAAATTTCACAAACTTTATTCAAACACTCATTGTTATCCCTACTACATGCATTAGGAATTAACTGAACAGTCTTAAAGGATGGATGTCCCATGCGCTTGTGTCAAAGGTCAAGTGAACTCCTTGTGCTTGTCTGACAAGCCTTTGTACTTTGAACACCATGAAACTAATAAAGCCCATCTTTACGTTCACCTGCTCCAATCAGCATCTTCGAAGTGCAGTCCTACATTACACAAAAAAATTTAGTGAATTGGATGACATTATTTGTTGCATCTATTAGTTGTGACACAGAGATGAGATTGCAATTCAATTTTGGCACATAGAGGACATTGCCGAGTGTGAGACCACTATCAAGAATCACTATTCCAATTTTGTTTGAGGTTACAATTCTCTATTTGGCAACCCTACAGGACATCCTTGTATTGTTTTCTGCTGACACAGATTCTTCAAATTTCCTGTCATATGATTAGAAGCACCATTTTCGATAATCCATAAGTCATTTTGATTCTTACCTGTCATTCTGTCATTCTCATTTTTCTTATGTGTATTCCGCATGTCAACCAGTTTCTACCATTGCTCATTCTTAAGACCAACGACCTCAGATCTGTCAATCTCTACATCAAATTTTTTCACATTAGCTGATGTGAGTTGTGCTGCATTAGCACTAACCAATCCACCTCTTCCACATCTTATTGGCATCCTGTTTCGTTGCTGACCTTTCCCATTAGTCCCTCCATTTCTTGTACATTTAACCCACCATTCGGGATACCCAATGAGTTGAAAGCAACTTCTAGCATCATGGCTAGTTTTACCACAGTGAGAACACACCATTGTCTTATTCTTCATCTCTCCTCGTCCCTTGCTCTTTTGTCCTGCTTGCACAGCAAGACCCATGACTACCTCCCTTTCTTCTTTGGTTTTGGTAATTGTCTTCATTCTTTCTTCTTACATTGGGGTAGCATATACCTAATTCAGAGAGGGTAAAGGATCTGTAGCCAGTATGTTAGAGCATATTATATCGTAGCTAACATCATCCAATCCCCTTCAAGAACTGATGAACCTGCTCTTCTTCTCTTCGTCTTTCAAATTTAGATGCAATATCACATCTGCATCCTCTATATGAACACCTAGGGATCTGCTCATAGTTTGTTAGCTCATCCCAGAGTATTTTTAACGCCCCATAGTATGCAAACATGGTCATGCCCTGTTGCTTGTAGTTTGCCAACTCTGCTTTTAGCTGTTGGATCCTTGAACCATTCATAACAGAGAAATGTTCCCAGATATCCTCCCACAACTCCTTTGCATTTTCCACATATGTCATAGTTGAACGTAAGGTTGGTTCAATGGTATTCAATATCCATGACACAAGCATGGATTGAACAGTTCACCAATCTTCCTCATCTGCTGCTCCTTCGTCAGGTTATTTATGGGTGCCATCCATGAAGCCCCATTTTCTTCGAGTACGTAAAGAGATCTTCATAGCTCAGGCCCCTTCCTTGTATTTTTCTCCCCGCAATTACACCTGGGTGATCACGTTTCCAGGGTTATCATTCGAGTTCAAGTCATATGGTGACACATGTTTCTTGTTTCCCTCAATTTGAGATTTCTTGCTTCCATCTTCTGAAGATCTCTCTTCTTTTTCTGCTATGATAGCAACGTAGTCTATCTAGACACAGGATTTTATTAGAGTTTGGTTGTCTCTGATACTATGCTAAACTATGAATTCACTAATCTGCCTTTCAGTGAACAAGGCATACAAATATATACAGCCTTAGAAGGCAATTACACCACATAATTCTCCTAACAATATGCTAGCCATAATGCTAAGATAGCATAATCAAAGGTGTACACAAAATATCCTAAACTACCTTCGTAAAAACCTCACCAATTACAGCCCAATATTTGGTAATATAACTAGATATTATACAAATATAGCACAATCAAATATTACAGCAAATCATCACAAACATTGGAGCATATCAGCATATTATCTTTCATATTAAAGATATTGTTTCTCTTCCTTCCTCTCCCTTCCTCTCTCATGGTTTGGTGTGTGAGTTTTATTTGATCTTTGGAGTTGGAGCGTGATTGGCTTAGGATGTTGATATCTTCAGATAACCAGAGAGAGATAGAAAACAAGAAGAGAGTGAGATAGGTGAAAGGCAAAAAACTAGAGGAGAGAGGTGAAAAGAAGAAATCCGATCCAGTTCACGATTCAAAAATTATTTAACGAGCCAATTTTCACTCTCAATAGTTAAAAGTAAAAACCAAACCGAAAATAAGTTCAGTTTGTACTTTATCTGGTTGGACCGATCGATCCAGTTTAGTTTTTGAAACATTGGATCATTATAATTATAATAATTAGATTCATTTCATTCCTCGCCACATTCATTATACATCCTATTACCATTTCATAAATCATAACCAAGCACAATATAATTCTTTGTTAATAAAGACTCAACGAGCTCCAAATTCACTTATTCTAATGGTTCTTGATTTTTACTCCTAAAATCATTAAACTTCCTAAGAACAACTTTCAATTAGTGGATGCAATTGTCCTTTATTTGTAATCATTCTTCTTCAAATAATGATTATGCATTTTCTTATCTACTTACTTCTTTATAAATCTCTCATATTTGTTGCATTAGAAATATTATTTCAATGGTTACAAATGTTGGCATTTCTCTTTGTGAAAATTTAATTATTAGGTTTCTATATAATATAATGGGAACCCTTATCAGCCTAGGAGTATGCACGATGGTAGTTATTTTTACAAACCTTTCTAAATATGTCCCCTCGTTTTCCTCGTCTCTTTTCTTAAGACAATTGTGATGAGACAATTTGTAAAGTTTTACTAGCTTTACTTTTTTATCATAGAATTTTGCTTCCATCTCATCAACTTTAATGTGGAATGGTTGTGAATTGGCCCAAGTAATTTTATTTTATTTCTTTTCTATAAAGGCAGAAGTTGACAAAGAGACAATTAAATACAAAATTTAGAATGAATCCAATCTCGTCCTAATATGAGTTGATAACTAGCATGTGTGTCAATGATAAAGAAAGCAATTAAAGAAGACTTTCCTTCCTCCATGATATTCGCATGGAGAATTCCATATGCTCTGGTAGTTTCTCCAGTAAATGCAGCAACATATATTTTAGTTAAGATTAAATCTATCTCATCTTTGCCTAAAGCTATCACCATTATTGATCAAAACTCTTGAAATTGCCTTATCATTGATTTGGGCCTTAATATACTCTTATATGTTGCATCATAACATCAGCTAGATTTTTTAACACTACCTTCTCTAGAATTCTTGGTATAATAAATAAAAACTAGTAAAAAGAAAAACATAAGGATACAATATATAACATATATAGATTATATAGAATTTAAAATTGAAAATATAAAATAGAATATTCAAATCTATATAATATAATAGAAAAATAGGAAAATCCAATATATAAATATATATGGAATAAAATAATATACGTAAAAAATGCATCCATCGTCAATACTTATACTTTGTATTCTCTTTTTTCAAAAGTAAATTATACCTTTTTTGCATAAGATTTACTAAATGAAGTAAGGAGTTTTATGGGAGAAACAATATACGGTACTGTAGTTTTATAGGAGAAACAATATATGGTACTTGAATGGGGATTTCTTCGATCGTAATCAATTCATTGGAGTCCTTTTCTAGACACTTAAAGCTAGCTAACTTCCTATGAAATTTAGGATTTTCTTTTATTTTGCTTCGCTTCTCACTAACATCTTATATATGTCCTTTCTTATTAATAAGGTCTGTAGTACTTTCTTCCAAAAAGATAGGTATCATAAGATGGTTTAATTGAAGTTGGTTTTTCTTATGATATAGGTTTGCTTCTTTCAATCCTTGTAATTGAACTATATCAATAAAACCTTCATTTTTTAGTTTGAATCAAAGGTAATAGATTTCTGGGGTTCCTTACTTGTTGCCATTACTGAGATGGCGGCACCCATGGTGGTACTATAAACTAAGGTTGTCTGCACTAAAAACTTGGGATTCGCATATCATATTCTTATTTACAAACTTGGGTGAATTATGTTTGGTGATTTGGTCCTGAAATTTTTACTCTTTGTTAGATTTTGGGAATCTGTTGATTTTTAGTCTTAGAGCTATCATTTAAATTATAATTAAAAACAAAAACATCTGGATCAAATTTCAATTCTGATGCTAAACAATCCTCCATAATCTTTAACTTCTTTTTAACATCTCGTAGTAGACATAAATCAAAATTCACTAGCATTAATGGTTGCAACTAGCAGAAATGGCTCTTCATTTATCAGTATAGTTTGATCATCTTCACCAAATAGCATGATCCCCTTGTTGATTCGATCTTAGACCACATTCCTAAACCTCCACCATGAATTCTTTAGGTGACTCCATATATTATGATATTTGCAATGTTCTCTCCCTTTAAACTCTTCTTTTATAAGAATTCTATACTTTTGGAGGTGTCAAAGGTGTGTTGAATTTGAGTAAACAGAGGTTGCATTTTCCTTTTAAGTTCAAGAGATTTACACTTTAGTGAGGGGCAAACACAAGTTCATGGGATGTTGACTTCAGCCAATTCTGAATCGTAAGAATTTGTCTCTATAATATAAGTTCCAACTCAATTCTTCCTTCTGTGTATTTCTTTAATAAATTCTTCATATTTAGAAACCTTTGCTACTAGTTCATAGAAATTTTGAAACTCTTTTGTTTGAATTTTTTCCGCAGCTCAATATCAAGGCCTCTTTAAGCTAACTTCACATATTCAATCGTTAGAGTATAATGCAACATTGACTTCTCATCTTCTTAAATCGTGTGATAAAAAATGTTTGCATTCTCACCATTTGTCTTAGCAACTTTGGACAACTTAACTATGCTAACTTTGGGTTCAATCCGAAAGAATTAAGTATGAAACAATCTTTCTATTTTAGCCTTTAATTCTTGTGTAACAAATCTTATCGGAAAACGGTTATGTTTGTTAACGAAATTGGGAACACTATAAGTTTGAAATTATTGAAGTTTTCATAATTAGTTGATTCTTCACATTTTATGGTAAATTTTAGCAATGTGTTCAATGGTTGACTAACCAACTTCACTAGAAAATAAGTTAAATTTTGAAATTCTATACTTATAGGAATATGGATTCTCCTATTCAATATGTTTTGGAGAAAGCTAATGGAATTATAGACAACCAAGTTGTCTTAAACCAAGCTTTTACAATTCCTAAATAGCCTCTTTAACAACTTCCATATCAACCTATAATCTTATTTGCGCAAAGGGTATGCCAGAGGGGCAATAAGAGGATTCCGATTTGCCATTATAAAATTGCCCCCACATTATATGATGGTTCATTAGTTTCAACCTCCATTTTCAATCCTTGTCTACCCAAAGTTTGGGACTTGACCACCTGTCAACTATTTTTATAATTAATGCGTAAAGACACTGCAAAAACATCCTGTCTCTTATGAGGAGAGACATATTTTTGTCTATAGAAGAAATAACTGGAAGGCGACTGCACTCACCAACTTCCATCTCATTTGGAAAAGGTTGCCCCTAAGTCTTTCATAAATTTGCTTTGTTAAAGCAAGAAAATTATGCCTAATAACTTATACTAAATCCGTAGACAACCTATCAACCTTATCTGTTAATATTTTGATTGCTTTAGCCATAAAGGTCATGTTGGACTTTAATTATGGAATTTCTTTTGTATAGACAATGTCATTCCAATATGGCAATTTTGGATTCTTGATAATAAGAGAGTTAGTTGAAAGTGAGATTTCATTCTTGAGGTTCTTTATTATTTGGTATACAAAACCTTCATTTCCTATTGTTATAGGGGTTTCTTCCTCCAAAGCTGGAGGCAATCAATTTCTTTTCCATTTCTTGTAGATGGAATTGTTGTCCTATTGACGTGTCAAATTATTTTCTTAATTTGAAATTCAAGTATGCCAGGGAGGAATTCTCCTAAAATTTGTACCTGGGTTATTATTAACAATAATTATGAGCTTAAAAAATATGGAAAATATAATTCTAATCTAACAAAATGCTAAAATGTGTTAAAAAATAAATGATTTGATTTAGACAAATGGAAAAATTAAAACAATAAAGGGAATTTGAGGTTGTGTGTTGTTGCATTATGTGTTAAGTGTTTTAATAGTCCTCTCATCCTTATGTAGCTTTTCTTTTTAGTATTATTTCCTACTTTCCATATTTTAACTACCTTTCTACCACTATTTCCTTAACTTTCATGTTCTAGACTTCTTGTAATTGGTCAATTTCCAGCCCACTTAGCTATGTTCTTATTAACTGCTTTGCACCATTTTCTCAACTTTTAGTTTTGTAATTCCACGAATTTAACACGTTCTTCCCCACATTCCTAGTTTTTTTGCTACCAATGCATTCTCTTGCAAAATATTTAATGGGCTTTCATTTTGTGTCATTTTCACTTGTGGATTGAATTTCTTTTTGGACTATCAATATTGTTATAAAACAATGAAGTCTAAGATTGAAGAGAAAGAAAAGGACAATGAAGTCCAAGATTGAAGAGAAAGAAAAGGTAAGTAGTTTTACTAATGAGCTAAGAGGCTATAATAAAGGAAAGAGGTGTTTACGATTAGATAATGAAAGAAAATGAGTTAGTTTGGGACAACTTAAGATGAAGATTGAAGACGAGGATGAGTTAAAAGAAGAGAAGAAGAAGAAAAGACTGAAGATAGAGATCCAAAACCATGAGAAATGTCAGCAAAGATGATGGTGACTATATGGGATAGCTGTAAATTGGTTTTGGTAGGTATTACTTATACGATAGTTAATTTGGACGATGATGAGAATATATCTAGTGCCTTAGACACCCTAGATACTAGAGATGTCAACAGGTCAAGTCGGGCCCAGGCAGCCCCTCCCGATGGGATGAGATGGGTAGGCTCAAGCTATGGGCGAGCCAGCTTCTCCTAGCCCGTTATTATTTTTTTATAGAAAAAATTTCCAAAACGATGTCGTTTTGGAAATAACGGCCAAGTGGCCCAGTCAACCCTATCCAAAATGCAAGCCCGACCAGTTTTGACATCCATACTAGATACAAGAACTACAAGATTTTTTTACTTATTTCTCAAATTAACTATTTCATGTAATTATGTCTTATCTTTTAATCCATTCACAAGTGTCTATCTGTTTTTGGTAATTAGAAAAGTTTTAACATTATACATTCTAATCGCAATTATCTTAACCTATTGCATTATGATGATATTTCATTTGAGAATAATAAGAATTAAAAGAAGTTTCTCACTACCAATGTGAAAAAGATGAGAGAGATTCTCTAACTTCTCACTAAGAGCAGCAGCCATGTCCCTTCTTCCCCTTTCCTTTGAACACCCTTACACTCAACCTACTTCATTAATTCACTACTTCACTGCTACAATAACCCCTTTCATTCTGCTTTCTACTTGACGTTCCTTCTGCCAATTCCTGCACAAACATCATCTTAAACCACCAACCTTCTAACCAACACCAGATATCCGAAGGTCACAATTGATTTTTCACAAATACAACACAATCCCGCTCGTCAAAGTTTCTTTTTTTTAACATTCCTTATTCTGAAAAACCACAACCAAAAGCTAAACCTTTCCTATCTAATGATTCAACTTTCATAATGACCAATACACCAGCCCACTTCCCATATGATTTTCCACCTTTCCCTCCTCCATCTTCATCCCTTTTTCCACTATCCCAGAAAAACTTTCTTCCTCAGATACTCCTCCCAGGAAATCTTGAAAGCAAGTAGTTAGGGAACAAACCCCCTTGACCTTGACCTATTCCCCACCTACGGATATGGATGGTAAACTAGTAGTTTGCCCCAAACTCAAAATCTTGAAGAAGGGAGCCCGTGCTTGGGAATCAACCATAGTTTGCTTTGTCTTTGGCAGAGACCACCCTTTCGTTTAGTCTCTCAATGGGCTACCAAACTCTGGAAAACTAGAGGCTTGATAGATGTTTTAGAGGCTTTACTTCCACTTCAGAATTCACAAGAATTTGGAGGAAGGTCCCTAGTAGTTCAGTAACCATCATATCTTCATACAAGCTTGGTAGCCACACTTGAACCTTAAAACCCTTAAAATCCAAAGTATTCCACTTTGGATTAACTTCCACATCATCCCACTTGAGTATTGGACAACCCAAGGGCTTGGAGCACTAACCAGTTACATTAGATGACCACTATGTTAGAGTAGTGCTCTAAAGGCAATCACCTTTTGGCATTTTTGTACAAACTTTATTTTGATTAATAAAGCAAAACGCATTTTTTCATTGATTCGATATTCATTTATGTATGAATTGATATTGATCTTAAATCGAATTAATGAAGTCCATGATACAAAACATAGCATGACGGAAATCATGATGAGATCATGATAATGAAATGCCTATCATGTGCAATTATGTTAGTATCTAAATAATCCTGCCTATCATGTGCAATTATGTTAGTATCTAAATAATCCATAGTCATAGGATTAATAAGACAAGACATTATTAATCCAAACAGACTAGCACATATTATACTCCTTGATTTGATCAAGCAGTGAATCTCATAAACTGTAAGCATGAGTTGTTTAGAGTTAATATGTGGATGCTTACTAAAGGTAGTAAATACATCGGATGACCTACAATGAGATTATCAAATGGATGATCTATTGAATGTCAATAATTAATCTCATCGTAGCAATGGTGCAAATATCCTTAGACATGAGGTACTCAAGGATATCTTGGATATAAATCCTATGCTTTGACATCATTCCTTATTACCTGAAGATGAGGTCTTAGGGTCGTGATTGTGTACAACTATTTATATTCGAAGGTAAATGAGTAGCCAATAAAGGATTCACCACTCCTGATAGAAGGAGATGATACCCACGGCCTCTTATCAAGGTCATTACTCAGGAGTCTCTAACCAGAGCAATTATATGTGTCACGAAGAGAGTCTTCAATAACACATAGAGTAATAAGATCCCATGACAAGAACTAACATCACTTAGACTAGATGTGACGTAGTCAGTCTAGTGGGAGTTGACACATAGCCCATACTCCGAACCAAGTAGGGTATAGTATGGTGAAAGGACGAATTGCACGATAATTATCTATGGAAAGGTTCATAAGTTGAATAATTAACTATCAAAGAGTTTGTTTGTTAATCCACATATATTCTGGCAAATAGGCATCATGAAAACCTACATGATGTGTTTGAATTAAGAGTTAATTCTAGTGCCTAAAATAGTCAGGAACCTAAGGGTTACACACATAAAAGATCGGATGAAAAATATGTGTGTATGGCCTATTTTAAGCAGGCCACGATTGTGTCTCATAGGGCCACGATCGTGACAGAAGCTACAAAGTGATATATAAGTGAGTTCTTCACTTATGTGCATGAGCTTCCTTCACTTTTTACACACTCAATTGATAGAGAAAGGGTTCTAAAAGAGTTATAGAGTGAGAGTGAGGTGTCTTAAGTCTTGTTCTTGCAATCCATGCAATTATTGCATGAATCAAAGTGCATACAATAAGATTCTTGACCTATCTTCAATCATATTGAGCATCTACTAGAACTCATCTAGTTTGGTGCTCAGATAACCCTTATATATTGTTTCTTCTTCCATCTTTGTGTGTTCTTAGAGATCAAGGAAGATTTTGGTATTTGCAACAACCCAAAAAAGGAGAATAAACAAGAAAGGAGGAGAAACACATGGTAAAAAGTTTAGATTTCATGTTCTTTTATACATATCTTTGCATGCATGTTAGATCTTGTGGTTTCTGGGTTGTCATGGTGTCGAAATCTTCGCTGCATTTGCATGCATATGATGCATGCAACCATGGCTAACCCAACACACTATGTATGGATGAACATACAACAAACAAGAAACGTGTTGGTTATGCCCAGATGCGCATCAGTGTGGATACTTCCAATAATGAGATTAGGGGAGGAAGATAAACTATGGGAAGGCACGATTAAAATTTCTTACCACTAGAAACCACCTTCTATAAATCCAACCAAAATCTAGAAGGCCACGGGAAAAATTTTCAAAGCAAGGAGCTACTAAGAGCTTATGAAGTCAATAGAAGTAAATACACCTTTTGATCCCCTGGAAAACACCCATTCCTCGACAATTAATGGCACTATGCTACCACTGATGATTCCGTACCACCTGTCAACATGGAGATGCAAAACAATGAGTTATTGCAAGAGTGTCAAACTACACACATGCATACATCCAAGGAGCATAGTACATCATGCAATGCAGAGCAAGAAATAACATGAACATCAAATACAGTTCTTGTAACTCAAATAGATGCCAATGTTGACTATGTCACTCTACCCACTACTTCAGGAGTTCTGTACAATACTGAAGGATAATCAATGGTGAGTCACCCTAATCATATCCAATTAGATATCATTGCAACCCCTAATCTTCTACTTCACCTAAAGAATCTGTAGGAAATGTTAAACTCCACACAGTGGAGAGAAGGAGATCCAAGAGAGGAAAAGGGAAAGGCTCCACAAGCCAAACCTTTTAACCATGTTCATTATCGCATGGAATGTTAGAGGAATAAATTGTCCCATTAAACTTTCAGCTTTAAGGGACTTTATTTTGCGAGAGAAACCTCTCATCATTGGCTTACTTGAAATCAAAATCAGATTAGAAAATTTAGTCAAGTTAGACATTTTCGGTTCCCATTAGAATATGCTTACCAACTACTAACATCATGCTTTCGGCAAAATAATTGTTTGCTATAGGGAGGATGAACCCAAGGTTGATCTTTTAGACTTAAATGAACAAGTTATGCATCTGAATCTATATTTCATACAGGAGCACATCCAGCTTAGTGTTTCATTCATCTATTTAAGCAACTTTAGATTCCAAAGACGAGACTTATGGAGTAACCTCAAAACTTTCAGTAATATTATATCCACGCCATGTCTTATCTATGGAGACTCTAACTTTATATTAACCCCTCAAAGGCACAAGGCCATTGCAACCTAAAGAATTATACATCTGATTTGAAAGACATGGTAGAGGATCTAAGGATGACTGATCTTAAGTATGTTGGACGTACTTTCACCTAGTCCAATAAACAGAAATCGACTTGGCACATTTGAAAAAAGTTGGACCGCACCTTAGTGAATGACATTTGGCTTTAAAACTTTCCCAACATCCTTACTACATTTAAAGAACCCCTCTTCTCGGATCACACCCCCTTGTAGTAGATAACTTATTTTAAAAAGTTATCTAGCATCATCCTTTCCAATTTAATAATTTCCTAGTGACTGTCCTGGGATTCTATGAGGCATGTTCAAAAGGAGCAGAACATGGTTGTCATGGGACCAAGCAGTTTGTTATGTTCAAAAAGTGAAAATCATCAAACAGGAACTAAAGGTCCTAAATTATATGCAAAGGCCCATAAATTCAACCATAAAGTCCTATAGACTAGAACTTTAAGCTCTTCAAGATGGCCTTGCTACTCACCTACTGATCTAGTGCTACTTAACAAAGAAAAATTAATGCTATCACAATTATTGAAGGCTACACATAATCATAGCTCTCTTCTACAACAAAGAGCTAGAGTACATTGGCTAAAGGATGGTGATAATTGTACTCAATTCTTTTTCAACTCAATTCTTGCAAGGAAAAACTGCAACAAAATCTACTCTATAACTTCCAAACACGGTTTAATTCTTCAGATACTACAGGAAATCTAAGAGAAGGTAGTAAATTACTTTAAAGACCTTCTAGGAACTCCTAACACTTCTAATGTTACTCTTGAAGATCTCAAAACCCTATCGCTCAAACAAATCTCACCCACAGATTCGGATCTTCTTATAAAACCAGTAAATAACATAGAAATTGAAGCTGCAGTTTTTGACATGGATGGCTCCAAAGCTCTTGGCCCTGATGGCCTTAGTGGATATTTCTTTCAAAACTCCTAGAGGGAGATAGGACCCGTTGTTATATAGTTATTCAAGGAATTCTTCTCCAAGGCGATCCTTCTCAAAGAGATTAACATAACCTTTGTCTGTTTGATTCCTAAATGCTCTAACCCCACACAATTTGGGGACTTCAAACTTATTGCCTGTACTAACTTCCTTTATAAGGTCATGTTCAAAATACTTGCCATAAGACTAAAGAAAAGCCTAAGCCAACTGACCAGTGATAACCAAGATGCCTTCCTGCGCGGCAGACATATAGGGGATAACATTCTTATTGTCCAAGAGCTCCTAAAAGGCTACTCCAAGTCCAATTATTCTCCAAATTTTGCACTCAAAATTGATTTTCACAAATCTTATGATAGAGTGAACTGGGATTTCCTATGGACATTACTGATGGCCTATGAATTTCCAACTATTTTTATAATATGGATCAAATAGTGCATCACATCCTCTTCGTTATCTATTTTGATCAATGGCACTCCTACCACACTCTTCAAGGCAACAAAAGGTCTTAGGCAAGGGGACCCCTTGTCCCCCTACCTTTTCATTCTTTGTATGGAGACTCTCAACCCATTTATCAAGCATAAAGTGCTTAAAAATCTAAAATTCAGATATCATGCAAAATGCAAAAATATTGATTTGACTAATCTATGTTTTGTAGATGATCTACTTTTATTTTACAGGGCCAGGATGGATTTTGTACAAAGTTACTTGGTAGCTATTAGCAAATTTAAAAACTTCTCTGGTCTACATTTCAACCTAACAAAGAGCCATTTTCTCCTATCCAAAAAAGTTATTGTTTTGGGACCTCTCATCTCTCAATCAACTGGACTGCAATTCAAACACACAACTCTGTTATATATCTGGTTATCAGTCTCTCCTAAAAGACTTACATATGCGGAATGCATTCCACTTTTAAAGAAAATAAAGAGAAGGATCAATTCATGGGTAAATAAGTCTCTCTCCTAAGCTGGGAAGGTGCAACTTATCAAATCGGTGTTAAACTTGCTTCATATTTATTAAAGGTCTCACATATTTCTATCCTAAGGCATTATCAAAACCATCAAAAGAATCCTTAAAAACTTTCTATGGAATCATCTAAGCGGTGCAAAAGGGTCAATTAAAGTGAAGTGGGCTGATATTTGTTTTCCCAAAGATAAAGGAGGATTAAACATAACTCCAATCAAAATCACAAAACAAGCCCTACTCTTAAAAAGACTATGGTGGATCCTCATGGATAAAAATTTATTTTGGGTAAAATGGCTCCACTCTTATTTTATTAAAGAAAGAAGCTTATATAGCATTCAAAAATCTGCCTCATGCTCTCATTTTCTCAACCAGATCATGAAATTGAGAGACAAAGTCTGAGAAGATATCTCTTGCAAAATTGGGAATGGCACCTTGACATATGTCTGGTTTAACAATTGGTCTAACATAGGACCTCTCATACAATGTTATAACACCCTAAGCAGTCCCCAAACCTCTTCACTCATCCTTAAACTCAGCTCCATGATTATAGAGGGAACATGGAATTTCCTTCAAAACCTGAGGCATCTCCAACCAGCCAACCTACCCCAACCAGCCTCTTCTGATACTTTCTACTGGCAGACTCAACCTATCCTTAAACTCAGCAATAAGACCACTAAAGATATGTTAAAAAGTAGGAAACTGAAGGTTGAATGGCATAGAATCATTTGGACCAAGGGTTTGACCCCAAGAGTATACTTTATACTATGGTTAACAATCCAAAACAGACTGAATACAGAATGTCCTATCTGCAAATGGACAAAACCTGTCCAATGTGCCAATTCCATATGGAAACAAGAGACCACCTCTTCTTCATATGTCCTTACAGCAACAAATGTCTATGGCTAAATCTAGGGCACACCATCACAGAGATCTTACAAAAATTGTCCAACCACTCAACCCCTCGAAACCCAAATAGACATATTCAAATCCTATCCTTGGGGCTTTGTGTTTATGGGTTGTGGAAGGAAAGGAACCTCAGACGATTTAAGGGAACCAACTCATCCAAAGAGTTTCTTCTCTCTAAACCCTAAGAGAACTCAGAGAGCTCATCCGACTAAAAAATCTGAACCAAACATGTAACAGAAGTATCCTAGCCTCTTTGAACATATAAATCGAGGCAAGTTCTGAATTTACTTAACACACGGGCATGCAAGACAATCAAATGATGTACAAAACTGAAATAACAACAAAGAAGATGTAAACAATTACCTAGCCGGTCGAGTCCTCTGTTAGCTTTGAAACCAACAAATCTCCACGAATTCCATTTCTCTCGCCGCTGTGCTTTGTGGCGGTGTATACATAATTTGGGAGACTTTAGTATCTATAGCTACAAGAGGATTAAAATAAGGACGATGCACAAAGATCAGCTTTCTTACCTCAGATTAGATGGAAGGAAGCCAATAAACGAGATTTTCTCTATTTGCATAGCCCTAATTTGGAAACATTAGAACCTTTAACGTGTAGATGGGAAAGATCTTTACCTCTGTTACAAACAACTATATTTTGGTGCAACGAATGCGTTTTCTATTGTTATGTCGTCGTTCTAGTAGAGTGCTAATTGGAGTATTGTCGTTTTATTATTGTTGTAAAAGACTGAAGAGAGTAATGACCCTCTCTGATAACTGTTCTTTAATCCTAATTTATCAATACAATTTTTTTAATTTAAAAAAAACAAGAATAATGTGTGACCTTTATTGCACAAACTATCATTGATAAATACAACCGTAATAAACATGTTTAATAATTCATTCTAGACACGCTAGAAATATAAGGAGACTGATCAGTATAAACTACAACCTTTTTCATGGAGTATCATATTTTCTAAATTTTAAGGCCACTCATAAAAGTCAGGATATCAAGAATTTTGAGGACAAAGTTCATAGGGATACTCTTGTACAACATTATTATGAAGAAAGGATTGGATTTCTCATGTGAAATATTGAATGAAAGTTGTTTTTAGGAATGACAATAAGACGACCTATAACCCAGATTCAGGTGTTTTTAATGGGTCAAGCCTAAGCTCAAGCCGATCAAAGGCTCAACTATTATAAGCAAAACGACATAGAAGAGTTAGGCCTAAGGTCCCAAGTTCGACCTCAATTAAAAAAAAATGTTATTTTACACTTTTAATTTTAAAAAATTAGCAAGGCCGACGCATTGCAATCCATAGTTGTTTTTAGTTATGCACTTATTACTCAATTTATCTTATGCCCATTTTTAAATTATCATAATTCAATTGTTAGTGTACATTATCTATTTATTTTAAGATAATTTTAGATATAAATTCCATATTGTTCTTTTGACAAACAATGCATTGACATATATTAATTGTTTTATAGATGTTGGTGGCAATTGTTATTTCTACAATGACAATTTTCCTTTTTTGTAAATGAGTTTTCTCAAATAATTTTGCAACTTTGTTAGATTGCTTACAAACCTAATGTATCCATTTATTGTTTTAGAATAACAGCAATTTAATGTGTAATTTTGTTTATAGGAATGAGCCTTATTTAATGACAATTTTCTTTTTATTTCTTATGGAATCACATATTAGACTTGTAAATTTTGATTTTGGTCCGAGTTAGTCGGGCCACGGGTGAACCACGAGCCAACCATGATCAGCCCGAATCACTGGCCACCATGGCCCGGGGCTGAGGTAGGCCCAAACTGGCCCATTGACATGCCTACAAGAGATCGACAATAACCTATTAACACGATGGGGGTAGAACAAAAATAGGAATGAAACTAATTTTGTTTATTCTGATGAGCCTTATTCCATTGGTGATTCCATGATTGTATCCTTGGATACCTCATCTCTTTCTTGGTGAGAACTTAATTGTCTGTGCATATATAAAATTGTGATGAAGGGAGAAGCTAAATCTTTCTTATTAAGATCAATAGAGTTCACAGATCAGTCTATAGATGATAATAAAATATACATAACAACATAATCTGACAATAGCTACATGGCTCTCTTTCTTTCCAGATGCTTTTGACAAAAGTGTTGTGCACAAAACCCACATCAAATTTAAAACAGAGGTTACCAGGGCCACGAAGGAACAGGTCTTCCGTGCAAAACAACAGAATGACCCGTCTGATGTTATAACCAAACATTCTTGATTTGAGCATCTATGTTCATCCCCCACCAACCTAAAAAGAGAATGAATGCTCGTAACACACCAGACGTCTCTACACAAATTTCATTTTAAGAGCTATAATTGACACTTTCCAGAATCTGTACATAATGCTTGCCAAATCGAAAGTCTCAAACAAACACCTAGTGAGACCCACTTCCCTGTTCAAGGAGGCTTTCTGTGTTATGGCCACTGCCACAAGCTCTTTCCTTCCAAATCTGCTCAACTTCAACAAAAGTCAGTCCTTTGGTCTCGGGCACAAACAAAATAACAAAAATCACTGCAGCTACTCCCACACAGGCGAGAATCAAGAAAGTGCCTCCCGTCCCCATGGCATCAGCTATTGACAGGAAGGTCTGGGCCACTATCAAATTAGATATCCAATTTACAGTTGCCGACATACCCCCACATAGCCCTCGATATTCCTCGGGATATATTTCTGAGTTAACAGTCCATGGCACGGGTCCCATTCCTGGTGCGAAGAAGGAAATATAAAGTACTAACCCTACAACAGCAATCCACCCATACAAACTCGTAGCAGAGCCAGATGACTGAGCAAAAAATGCCCCGGCAAGAACAAGCAGCGATGCAATAACACCAGCTAAACTTGAGAGCGCCAACTTCTTTCGGCCAAAATGGTCAATAAGATAAATCCCAACTACTGTTCCAATTGCATTCATGGCAGCAACAATAAGGGACAAGAGAAGTGCCAACTGATTAGAATTAAAACCAGCCATCTGGACAATAGTTGGGCTATAGTACATGACTGTATTGATACCAGTGAATTGTTGAAAAGCCTGCATCATATAGAATACTTGGTTATTACTTTCCATTCTTTGCTTTTGTGTGCTAAAAACTTTTATTTAAACAGTTATCAAGTACCCGATCCAAACCAACAGTGTCTCTCAGATTTGAAAGAATGAAGTTGACAGACATTATGCAAACTTAAACAGTATGCTTGACAAAATTTCCTTTTTCTGAGAGCAAGTAAATTGTTTTTTAATCTGAACATAACCTTCATATATTGCTTTTTATATTCTATCAAATGAAATCTTCATACACATTTCTTGGTCCCTTGGCTAATCAAATTCACCTCTGAATTAGTATTGGTTGCATAGAATAAAAACTCATGATGTAACAAGGACGCATTAAGAGCAAGAAATAATTTATATAATTCAGGTGTTTGACCGATGATACCTGAAGTCCAGCCCCAGCAAGAAATGCAAGTCTGATTTCTTTTGATTTGAATACATCCAAGTATCTGACATGACTCTTTTTCGGACGCTCATCCTCCGAAGCAGCAGAGAGGTGTTGAATTTCGTCCTCCAATCGATCAATGTCATATATTTTAGAAAGTATTGATATGGCTTTAGCTTTATCACTCTGTACATTGAAACATTGTCCATATGTCATTAAGTCAACATATAATCTACATCATGATAAATCATATTATTAAAATAGCTCTTCAAAAATTGAAACATAGATAAAGAATACATTTATATGCCGCCTACCTTCATAAAAAGCCATCGAGGAGACTCTGGCATGAAAAGCATAAGGCAGAACTGAATTACAGCTGGCACACCAGCAGCTCCAAGCATCCACCGCCACGTTCCTGGGACCTGATGAAACAATTAAGACGTCAAAGGCAATTCAAGCAAATTCTAAAACCCTCTTAAATCTGACCATATGACCACATATACCCTAAAACCAGAAGAATTTCAGCTGACTATATATTTAGATGAAATGGTAAATAAATTATGATATGAAATTTATCAAATGCAAACCTATAATGAATGAAATTCATTAATTACAAACCTATAATGAATGAAATTCATCAATTGCAAACCTACAATGCAGTTACACATTTAATTTATCCAACTTGAAAATTTTGTGATCCATCTGGAAATTATGTTACTTAAACATGTTTCACAAAGCCCCTGCATTTCCAAAAGAATCAGAATAACAAGGTATCACTACCGTTCCAAAAACACTGATAGTGGGTGAGCTTTATACGATGGAATAACTTCCATCATGGTGTAGAAACAAAAGGGCTGGCAAAGCTGGACCAAGAGGAGCTGCGCCACTTAAACTTAAAAAATTAAACCGTAAGATGCAGAGAAATACATATGGACAGCAGCAGAAGTAATAATCTAATGAAAAGGAGCATCTACTGAATTTTTAGTATAAACTTTGTTACCCATTTATGAGGCATCTATCTATATAAGTCACTTGGCTCAAACCATGGACCTGAGATCACATCATACTTTCACCATAATGAAAGATAGGGTAAATTTATAGTAGAAAAGATTCTCAGAAAGTGACCAAGTCGAAGTTAAATAACTTTTAAGTACGGCTTTAAACAAGCAGAAATTGGATACAAGTAAAGGAAGTCATACATTCAAATTACTTATTCTCTACAGTCTTCATTATACAAATCCCGAAACTCCGCAATGAGCTTTCAACATAAAGGAATTCTAATGTTGGTTGCTGTTACTTTTTATGTTCTTTTCTCAAAAAGGATAGCATAAGCTCCAACACATTACAAAAAAAAATTCATTCTCAGATTGTCAACTAATATGTAAGAGTAATACGAAAGCACCAGAATCAACAAATTTATGTCATAAAGGATGAAGTTTGTAATGCGCTGCTTTCAAAAAATATGGAAGGAAAGCTTATAACTCTACTGTCACCTATTTTCACCCAATAGGAATGAATCAGTCATTCACTAGGCAGGAAGGAGTAAAAAAGACTACTCAGTGATGTTTCTCAGATCAAGATTTTAAAATGCAGTCTCCAATATTATCTTGCTGTCTCAAAACCTTTCACGCAGCCAAAAATATATAATGAATGTAATAAAATGTTTCTGCAGTACTTTTGCATTCAAAAGTAGAAATCACCCAAAAAAAAAAAACCATACATTGAATGCGGAATTACAGACTGCATTTTAGCAGTCAACTTAGTCAAACTGATCTCTTCTCTAAGACGCACTTGAAAATTGTCTAAGATACACACTTCAAAATTTTCAATTTCTCCATGTTAAAATATTTGATAATCTGGAGTCAATTTGGACAGTGAAGCTAACGTTGCTGGACAATGATATGTACACCATTTGTCACTTTGTCGCTGTTTTAACTGCCAGGACAAATTGTCAAAGAATTCTCAAGTGATATATGCAATGTCCTAAGCGAATTACGTTTATTTACCGTGAATCTCAACATAACTGGAATTTTCCAAATTAGGACTAAACATAAGTGAACAGTATTATTTCAAAAATTAAATTAAAGGGGAACATTCGTACGTTTATACTTGATGCTTAAGTCATCATTTCATAAAGATACGTGAGAGTTTAACTCAATGCACAAACAACCTCTGCACAGACTCAATGAAATACAGACTCATGCCAAATATTCCTAAAGTTGAAAGTTTCGTCGGTCATGGGACAGGTGACATTGAAATGTAAAAGAGAGTAACATAAATGCAGCAATTAAGTTTACCTCTGTAAAAGCAAGGTTAACAAGATAGGAGAGAAACTGTCCACCGGTTATCATGAGAACATTTGTGCTCACCAACCCTCCCCTCACTTCTGATGGGGATGCTTCTGCAATGTATACAGGAGCAGTAACAGATGCTATACCAACACCAAGGCCAACCAGAAGCCGTCCTAGTATAAGAACATATGGATCCGGTGCAGCTGCCATGACAACTGATCCAGCTGCAAAGATAACATCGGCAAGAAGTGTAGCTTTTTTACGGCCATATGCATCATTAATCCAACCTCCGGATGCAGCCCCTATCATTGCACCAACCAAGGCCATGCTAACAATAGTTTCCTGCAGTACGATTGCAGAAGAAGAAGAAAGAAACAAATCAATAACAAGGAAACTGCTGACAGGAAGTACTCCAACGTTCAATTAGGAAATAGAAATAAAGAAAAGAGTTAAAATCAAAGAAACTTGTTACCTGTAGGAAGCTACTCTGGTTGACTGCCTCAAAGTCATCTTTTATGTACAAAAGAGCCCCTGAGATCACACCTACAATCACCACTTTAAAATCAGCTATGACGCTCTAAATATCATCATTCCATGTTATTTCTGGGTAAACACCAAAAATTTTCTAGGAGAAGAAAACTATGAAATTACAGGAAATCAGATAAAATAAATTGATATCAGGTGTTGACAAATCTCAGTGTCACAGCAAACAACTAAGAAAATACTTTCCAGCAATAGCAGCAAAAATGCTACGGGTTCTAATTTCCTGGATAATAAGTTTAGCTCCAACTTCAATTATAACGCCCAAGATAACAACAGATAACGCATCGTGGACCAACACATCAGATTTTACCAAAATAACTTAAAGAACCAGCAAAGAGGAGGTGCAAGGTACCCGGATCCCACTCGATCCCACCTTTGGCTTACAACCACATAAAGAAACAAAATTACCGTGCTCAAATTTCATGCGGATCAATTAACCCGTGTCCACCAATCGAAAAATTATTAATAAATTAATCGTTACAAGATTATCCTGAAACCAAAGGCATAGTTATAATAATTAAAAAAGCAAAAACAAAAAATGAACAGCAATCCAGCTACTACTATACAATGCACAAGTGTTAAAATTAAAAGAAATAAATAAATAAAGAAGTAAGTACCTGTGTCGTAACCGAATAAGAGACCACCGATACCAGCAATCACAGTCAATCCAACGACATAGGGATTACTGAAATATGACATTCTTCTCTCTGGGAACAAATCCAAGTACCCTGAACTTCCCGGTAACGATTCTATCGTCATCTTTTCTTCTTCTTCACACTCAACACTCAATTTCACTACGACTTATCAATCAAAGAGAGCCGGAAGATTGGAAGAAGAGAGAGATGAGATGAGAGTGCCAAAAGAACTGCTGTATTATAACTCGGTAGAATTCGATTCCGATTCGGAATCCTCCTTAAAATCGAGGACTCTACAAAGCGAGAAAACGGGAGAACAGAAAAGGAACAATTTTTTCCTTAATCAAGCAAACATATAACTCCGCGTGAGCAGGAGTTTCCCGAAATGGAGATACGAAAATGAAACTCCACGGACAACAGCTGGATTATAGCTTTGACGAATCTCTAAAAAATATTTTTCGCTCTCTTAAAATCGCCTGTTTGGTTTGCGAGAAAATTAGACCGCGAAATTTTATCGTGAAAAATCACGGACCGCAGAAATCTCCTTTCCAGCTTCAAGCCGTCCGTGAGGACTCGTCGTGAAAAAGTGTCAATATATAGAGGGTGGATGATTTCGACACCAAAATTAATTGAAAATATTTTCTTTTCGGGATAAGATAGCATATAGTGGTAGTGTACATATCCTCCCTAACAAACCAATGACATTCCAGCACCTATATATGAAAGTAAAAGTTGAGGATATTATTAACATATCATTATTCAGAATAAACATTAAAATAAACAACTTTTGGATTATGAGATTAATATTTTGTCGGAACTCGGAAGAGGTTGAAGGAGATTGGCACGTGAATTTCACGCTTTCGTCTCTTTGCAAATTAAGTCATAATAGAAGTCAGGCCACTTGGGAAATCCACGTGTAAGGTTCTGATTCAGTTCAGTGCTTAAACTCAGCTCATTTAGCATTCATGTAAGATAAAGATGATATTCACAGTAATACCGTGCGGTCGGCTAAATTATATGCTAAATAAACCAATCAAAATTCCAATATTTGATTTGAAGTCCTGAAAAAAGATGAGATGGTACTTGGGCTGGTATATCAGGAGGATGATGAAGGGCTGGTGGCTCAGTTTTATATAATTTTCAACTGCTTAAAGGGACTTTCGGTTCTATTTGAATTTTTTTTTGTTGTTGTTAGGGATCATTTGATTCCATTTCTTTTTTTTTAGTTTTTAATTTTCGGTTTTTTTACTTTTTTTCAAATATAATAAAAACATGTTTAGATTTTAATATTAATAGAGTACTTTTATGACTGATAATAATTATATATTAGGTAAAACTTAAATACAAATTATTTTTAATTAAAATTTTTATTTTAATAACTTATATAATATTTATTAATAAAATTATTTTATTTTATTAAAATAAATAAGTTATAAATTAACTTTTCATTTTAAAATTAATATTTATTTTTAATATATTTTAATTATTGAGTCAAATTTTATTTAAAATTTATATATTTTGAAGATATTTTAAATTTAATTGTATTTATTAATAATTATTTTTTTATTTTATTTTATTTTATTACAAAATTAATTAAAAGTATTAAGTAAAATTAAATTATTTATAATTCTTATTAATAATTAATTTTTATTTAATTAAATATATGATATTAAATTT
>JANQBM010000005.1:8387226-8414856 GCA_025594535.1 Erythroxylum domingense
TCCTTAAAATTGTCATAATGTTAGATGAAGAAAGTGGAGCTTATAGTGAATTTGTGAGTTTTGTTTGATATTGGATTATTTTGTTTTTCTTCTTCTATTCTTTTGTTATCAATCTCATCGTATAGTTAAAAAAAAAGAATTACATTACTATTATTATAATGTATATTAATTAAAGTACATATATCAAAAATTAAAATTTTAACTAAAAATGGATGGTTTCTTTAAAAAAAAAACTACAAATGGATGGAATCATCTCCTATGCTATAACACTGACGTGTGAACAAGAGAGGTACAATTATATTAACGGACATGACTGTCTGAATCGAAGCCACTATGTTGGGAAGAGTAGGATCCCAGGCTGGGGTTAAAAGTATATATGTCGTGTTCCGTGTAATAGATGTTATCATAAATTAATTTTCTTTATTTATATATTTTAGACTTTAATTTTGTCCTTTAATTAAATTTAGCATTCAATTACTATCTTTTTTGTTAACCACCGCAGTATCTAATAGAAACATAAAATACTTAATAAATAATTATTAATAAAGTTCTTTATAAAAATAACATTTTTATATTTTATAATTAAATTATTTTTTAATTTTTATTTAAATATGAGGTTACTTTTAAACTATCAGCAAAAAATTAGATTATTTTTATCAAAAAATTAGATAGATTATGAACTTTCTAACGAGTAATAGTAACATCAAAAATTCAATGAACTTGAATATTTAGAATATTAGTGATATATACATAAAATGAAAAAAAAATGATGGAAATGATATATAAAAATAAAAATTCTAAAAATAGATGAAATACTATAGTGGCTAGTAGCTACATAAAATCTTAAATTTTATTTAATAAGCACGAAAAAATTGGAATCTATGTTGACTATATTTGTTTTAAGGACAATATCATTTATGAACATACAATTAGTGCTCTCAATCTAGGGAAACGATTTTAAAGAAAATTACAATTTTTAATTAATACTTGCATCTAACACTTAATTAAATTAAAGGATAATTATAACTTTTTTATAGTGTTTAATATTATTTTTTGAAATACCTTAAATTATAATTTAAACTGGATCCTCTTTATAAATTAATTTAATAAGGTTAATATAAACTCATCTAAAGAGTTGACGAAAGCTTCATAGTTAACATATAGGATACTTAATTAGAATATAGTAGTTAAACAATTTAATGAAACTTAATTAGTTAGTTTAATTAAGTCTGATATGTATAAGTATTAAGGGTACTTGTTTCATATAGTAAATATCAAAAATAGCTTATGTACTAATTATGAGTAAGATTGCGTATTAATAGATTTTTTCAGACTCTGCATTTATGTGGAACTTTAATTGAGTGTTGATAATGAGATATTTTATATGGTAAAATATGTTTGTAACGTTAACACAGATATTAAAATTAAGCTAGAATTAAAAAAAATATTTATATCGTCAACAAAAATATTAAAATTGAGCTAAAATTGAATTTTTGTAATCTTTTGGCTATAACTTTTTTTTAAATCAAGTTATAATTATAAAATTAAATAAAATTTATGAGTTTTTAATTAACTAAAAAAAAAGGCTGAAAAGGACTTGACGTACACCGACGCCATATTTTTTCTTTTACTTTTCCACTCCAAGCACTTAAACCACAATCTCTTGCTCTATCTGCCTATCCTCCATACATGTAAAGTCGTGTTTAGATAGACTGTTAGTAAAACAGTAGTAGTAGTTGGGATTTTCCGGTATATATACGTATATACACGCACGTATATAATACATAAAAAAGCTACCTAACTTTTTAATCCAAGCTTACACAATCTTTGAAAGAAAGCCCTAATTTTACGTACACTGTTTAAGACGCAAGCAATTGAAGCTGATTCCTTCCTATTAATTTTACTCTTATCAGAGTAATCCTTTTCTGGCAATTTTTCATTCCGCTTCGGGCTTTGATTTGTTCGCTAGGGTTTGAGGACATGGATTCGGAGGACGATATGATGGACGCTAACGACGTTGAGTCTGGTGACGACGATTACTACAGCGGCGAGATGGAGGATGATTGCTACAGCGACGACGGTGATTACGGCGAGGATTATGCTGATTATGACTACATAGCTGATAATCTAGAGGAGGCTGACGATATCGTCTCCCGATTGCAGCAGGTGCTTTTTGATTCTATGCATTTTGGGACTTTAGCTGTTTCTTTTGATAATTTGGATCGTGTTGTTTGGTTGGTGGGAGAATTTTGGAAATTCGAGGTATTTACGGTGCTTTATTGGAGTTTAGTCAGCTTATAGTGATCAAGGTGGTGTTGATCGATTAACATCATGGAAAATTTGGGTGGTGATAGGAATTTGTTTATGCGGTCCTGTGTGTGGTATTGAGGAAAAGTTTGAGAATTTGGTTAATTGGCGTCCGGAGAGGCGAAAATTCAATTAACTTGGGCAAGCATATATGCCCCATGTTTTTCTTTTTGGTATTGGCACTTAAGGCAGTCTATCATAAGTCAAAACATGCTGTCGATTCCCATTGTGGGAGATTAAAATGGCTATTATCTTTTGGTCATTGTACAAAGCATTTTCCTTAATTAGAGTGAAGAAAAAAGGAGGAAATACTGAGAACTTGAGAACTCCCCTGCTGACCCCCCAAATCCTCCTTGCGGGAAGACATTATGGCATTCAAAACTGGAATGAGTTAGAAGCTAAGAGAATAGCATGCAAAAGCAAAAAACTTGGGATTATTCGTTGTCTTGCTTGTTGCTGATGATTTCAACTAGTGTCAAAAACTAATGGCTGTTGTTTGTAATCGCTGGTTCTGGGTGTTTAATGAGATGATTTAATTGTCCGAATCCCTAAGGGAAGGAGCAAAAGAAGATTCTCTTATTTTGAGGATGCTGTTCGACTCGAGGGACTGGGTTTCTTCACCCTTAATGCTTAATTCCAGAATGGAAATTTCAATTGAAAAGTAGTTTTTATCCTGTCTATATTGACATCAGGATTCAAGAATTATTTTTGCAACTTTTATTAGAGAGTAGATATATTGGACTTTTTTTTTCTGTATTTGGAGAAGATATTAGAATAAAACGTTTCAATTGTACTTTGGCATGATTTCTTTGTCTTCCTAATCCTTTTTCTCTAAATAAAGGTGTACATTTCTTTTTGTTCAGCAATATTATACTGTACTGAAGGAAGAAGATATATGTCAACGTCAGGAAGATGATATTTTGAACGTGTCTGCTGTCCTTTCCATACCAAGAGTTGCAGCTACCATCTTACTTTGTTACTATAATTGGTAAACTTGGATCTGTCTTTTTTATCTCTTTTTCCTTTTTCCTTCTTTTTTTTTTGTCTTTAGAGAGTGGTTAGTTTTTGAAGATATCTCTTGCATCACGGTCCAAATTTACTTCTGCTTGGTCCATGCATATTACATAATGCATTATATGATTGATTTTGGTGTCTGTGGATTGCAGGAGTGTGAGTAAAGTGAATGATGAGTGGTTTGCTAATGAAGAGGTGGTGCGTAAAACTGTTGGTTTACTGAATGAGCGAGTGGTTCAAATTTCCAATGCAAGAGAGGTAAGTGCTCATTATATGAATATGTTGATTGATTGGACTTGCCTTTTTGTAGAACGTGATAATGGAATCTTGCCATCTTCAATTGCTACTTTAGCATGTATTTTCTTTTTCTTTCCACATCAGGTAAACTGTGGAATCTGTTTCGAATCATTGCCTCTTGACAATATTACTTCAACTGCTTGTGGACATCCCTTTTGTAAAGAGTGCTGGTCTGGTGAGTTTGCATACATCATTTTAATGTTTGTTGCTATTCATTAGGATTCACATTCCATTCTAAGCATTATTGGGAATTCTTAAACTTCCTAAATTACATTATCATTTCATTTTTGTTTTCAAATGTTATATTTTTATGATAATAAGGTTCTTTAAATAACTATTAATTATTTGAATTTTCTGCCTTTCCAATTATAGTTTTTGTTGGATAATTATTTATCTTTATTTTTAGATAAGTCTGTTAGCTTAGGATATTATCGTCTAGGAGATAAGTTTATCTTCTAATTGATAAGATAAGTTTATTCTATACGCAAATCTGATAGTTAGTAGCATTACATTATGAAATACTCTTGCATAAATTTCCTTGAATCAAAGGAATAAAGTAAGCTTCGACCCCTTTTCTAAAATCCCCTTGTTTCATGGTATCAGAGCTACCTGTTCTGGTAGCCTAAATCTTTTTCTAGCCACATCATGGCTGGAGTTCGACCAACCCTTGACGAGTCTTCCACCACCCAAACCTCCTCCCAAACACCTAGTTCCGTAACCCCTTCGGCCCAGTTCTCATCTCCTTCTATTGATAATCTTTTGTTGCAAATCACGCAACATAAATTAAAAGGAATGAATTTCGGTCCGGAGAATGGTCTCAGTCAATTATGCTAGTAATCAAAGGAAGAGGCAAGGCTGGATATCTAACCTGGGCAATTCTTCAACCACAGGAAACAACAGTCACTTATGGTGATTGGGATGCTAAGAATTCTATTGTTATGGCCTGACTTATCAATCCAATGGAGCCAAAAATAGGAAGAACCTATTTATTCTGCAAAACTGCAATAGAAATTTGGGAGGCTGTACAAGAAATATATTATGATTTGGAGAACACATCTCAATGTTTTGAAATCAAATCCAAATCAGAAACACTCACCAAGGTAACATGTCTGTTACCGAGTATTATAACTTACTCATTGAATTATGGCAGGAGATGGATTTGTTTTATGCAATAAATTGGGAGTGTCACGTTGATGTCGAGAAATATGGAAAATTGTTGGAGAAGGAGAGAGTTTTTGATTTCTTGCAGGGACTTAACGTTGAACTTGATGAAGTACGAGGACGGCTACTTGGTTTAAAGTCATTGCCCTCAAGCCGAGAACCGTTTATTGAGGTTCGTAGGGAAGAGAGTAGAAAAAAGGTCATACTTACCTCTCACACTTTTGAACAAATCTCTCAATGCTCAGCTTTAGTGGCAAATTCTCAGAAGGGGTCTACTCAACAACCCTGAGAGCAACAAACCAAGAACAAGCAATGGTTTGACCATTGTGATAAGCCCTACCACACCCGTGACACCTGCTCGCACTTACATGGGAAACCACCAGATTGGAAGCCTAAAAGCGAAAGGGGTCAGCAAAAGTGTGTGTTTGTTGGGTACTTACCCACTCAAAAAGGTTATACAACTTCTTTGTTTCATATGATGTCACCGTTTTTGAAAGTCAATCATTCTTCTCCAATACCTCTCTTTAGAAGGAGACATCCCATGAAGAGACTTATTTGGGACCCAAGCATATCACTCCTTATCTCACAAAATTCTGTCCAGATATTCCCACAAAACTCGCGAACACCCACCATTGAACCCAAAACTGCCCAGTCCAATTCAGTGGGAAAATTAGTTCCTAAAAAGCCAATCTTGGTGTATTCTCAAAGGCCTAAAACTTCTCAACAAGGCCAATCATTGGACTAGGAACTGGCTCCTAAAGAAACCGTGGCAAGTGACTTAGGTATGCCAGTTGCATTACCAAAGGGGGTAAGATCATGTACCAAATATCCTATTTCAAATTATTTGACTTACTCAAAGTTGTCTTCAAAGTTTAAAGCTTTCACTACTAAGCTTGATAGTGTAAGAATTCCAAGAAATATGCATGATGCATTCCAAGAGCCTAAGTGGAAGGAAGCTGTACTTGAGGAAATGAAAGCCTTACTTGAAAATAAGACATGGGATATTGTCGATCTACTCGAGGGAAAAAAGGTGGTTGGTAGCAAGTGGGTGTTCACTGTGAAGTATAAGGCTAGATTAGTAGCTCCAGGTTTTACACAAACCTATGGAATAGATTATGAGGAGACATTTACTCTAGTTGCAAAGTTGAACACAATTAGAGTTCTTCTATCATTTGCTGCAAATTTAGGTTGGAAACTCCATTAGCTTGACATTAAAAATGCCTTCTTAAATGATACATTAGACGAGGAAATATATATAAGGATCCCACCAGGTTTTGAATCAGAAGAAGAAAGGGGGAGAGTTTGCATATTGAAAAATCTTTATACGGCCTCAAACAGTCTCCACGAGCATGGTTTAAGAGATGTATTGATACTCTTTGCAAATTTGGATACAAACAGGGACAAGCTGATCACACCATGTTTGTGAAAGTTTTGAAAACATGGAAAGAAGTCCATCTTGATTGTGTATATGGATGATATTATGATCACAGGCGATGATACTAGTGAGATCAATGATCTTTAAAAAAATTGAGGCTGGAATTTAAAGTAAAAGATCTTGGAGCCTTGAGACACTTTCTTAGAATGGAGATTGCTAGAAGTAAAGATGGTATTTGTATATCTCAACGAAAATACATTCTTGATTTATTGGAGGAAATAGGAAAAATGGGTTGCAAACCAATGGGAACTCCACTGGAAAGAAATTGGAAATTCAAGAAAGATGAAGATCCTCCTATTGACAAAGGAAGATACCAAAGGTTGGTAGGAAAACTTATCTATTTGTCATTAACCAGACCAGATATTTGCTTACTCTGTGAGTATTGTCAGCCAATTTATGCACTCTCCAACTCAAAGACATTTAGAGGTAGTCAACCATATTCTGAGGTATCTCAAAGGTAGTCCAAGCAGAGGATTAATGTTTCAGAAAAATGAGAAAAGGAGCATATAAGGTTTTACGAATGCAGATTGGGCTGGTTGTATTGAAGATAGTAGATCAACTTTTGGCTATTGTACTAAGCTGCGGGGGATCCTTGTCATATGAAGAAGCAAGAAGCAGTGCAGAAGTAGAGTTTAGGGCAATTGCACAAGGAATTTGCGAAGTTATTTGGTTAGAAAGGTTAATGCAAGATCTACATATCACCACTTCCTCTCCCACCAAAATCTTCAGCGATAGCAAATCCGCCATTAGCACAGTGAAAAATCTAGTTCAACATGATCGAACAAAACGTGTTAGAATTGACCAAAGCTTCATCAAATGTGAAATAGAAGGAGGAGGCATCGACTTATGCTATGTTCCTACTCAAGCACAAGAAGCAGATATTTTCACAAAGATCATGCCTAAGCCTAGATTTGAGACAATTCTAAACAAGTTGGGAATGATAAATATCTATTCCTCAACTTGAGGGGGAGTGTTGGATAATTAGTTATCTTTATTTTTAGATAAGTCTGTTAGCTTAGGAGATTATTTTGTAGGAGATAAGTTTATCTTCTAATAGATAAGATAAGTTTATCCTATATGCAAATCTGATAGTTAGTAGCATTAAATTAGGAAATGCTTTTGTATAAATTTCCTTGAATCAAAGGAATAAAGTAAGTTTCGACCCCTTTTCTAAAATCCTCTTGTTTCAGTTTCTCAGTGTGCTTTCGGCATTGACATCTTGTCTTTAACTTTGTTACCCATTTTTTTAATTTGTTATATGGAGTAGTTTTTTGTGGTTGGTTTTCGAAATAAATAGAAGCATATCTTTAAATGTATTTTTTTTTTGGAGAAAAAATTGTACTCTGTTTTGCTATGATTCAGGTGCTACTGTGTGTCCTTGCATGGTGACATTTGGGATTTAGTTTATATTTGTGAAGGAGAGGACAATGCATCAGGACAATTCTATCGTAAATTTTTGTTAAATTATACTATCTTTTTTGTCCTTGCAATGGTCTTCTTGCTCCACTGCTTTGGAGGTTGTTTTCTTTTTCCTATGTGGTCTTTTGATTTACTAAGAAATTTTGCTGATGAGTTCATCTAAGATGTTTTCTTGTTTATCTATCATGAAAATCATGTTGCTAACTTGAAATTTTCAGTTCTCTCTTATAGAGGTAAATATTTTAACTGTTATCTGTTGTTTTGCAAATCCTGCTAGGCTATATTAACACTGCAATCAATGACGGTCCTGGATGTTTGTTGTTGAGATGCCCTGAACCACCATGTCAAGCTGCTGTTGGTCAAGACATGATCAATGAGTTAGCATCTGACGAAGATAAGGAGAAATATGCCCGTTACCTTCTTAGATCATATGTTGAAAACAACAAAAAGGTAACAAGCCCGTACTGTTTTTTTGTCAAATTACTTACAACATTTTAATGTATTAACATGCTGACATAATGGAGATTAAACTTGGAAAATAGCTCTTTTATAATGTAGTTTTTCTTTAAACAGCCATTGCCCTGCATTTCGCTACTGATGGAGTTCAATTTTCCCATTTTCCCTTCATAGTTATGTTTCCTTGCATCGTGAGAAGAAGAGGTTTTAAGATGCATTTATCATCACTGACTTCATAACGGTTTACATTTTAGTTGCACATTTTTCTAATACTATAACTAGCTTGTAAGCTTTAAATATTGGTTGAAATGGATAGTGACGAGGTGTTTTAGGTAAATTTTTTCTTAAAGAGAGGAATATGGTTTTTATTTCAAATGGAATTTGGAGTTTAGGGGCGATGATTTGTTACCAATATTAAAACCATTGAACGGTGTGTGAACAATGAGTTTTTGTTTCACCAAGTGAGCAGTTTGATTATGTTCTCACTCTATATATTTCCATTCCTTTGGAACCTTAGATCTGACTGACTTTCTTCTTACCTCTTCTAGACGAGATATTTTACAACTCTTAGTTATTCAAATATCCAAAAGTTACTGACTTTCCTGTTCCTTTGCTCTTGTCCAGACTAAGTGGTGTCCTGCCCCAGGGTGTGAGCATGCTGTTCAGTTTACTGCTGGTGGTGGAAGCCTTGATGTCTCTTGCCTCTGTTCATACAGCTTTTGCTGGAATGTAAGTGTCCCGTATATTTTTTAAATATTCCAGTGTTAGATGTTAGAAATTGGTTGCTTCATCCATGACTTCTGAAAACTACCGAGTAAATGCAGTGTACTGAGGAAGCTCATCGTCCTGTGGACTGTGGAACTGTTGCAAAGTGGATATTGAAGAACTGTGCTGAGTCTGAAAATATGAACTGGTATGTATTGATTATCTTATTGTAATTTGTCTTATAAATTCCTTTAAACCTCGTGTCTTCATTTTAGTTTGTGACATACGGCTATAATTAGCAGTTGCATTTTATCTCTGGAGATTAAATAGTGGTGATTTGTGATTTAAATTACTTGGTGGAAGATCTTCTTTTATTTTTCTTCATTTTTGTTTTCTTTTCAGTTTGAATCAGTTGGTTCCTTCCTGCTCATGTGTCAATATGTTTTGGATTGAGAAATGTAGTGGTTAATCATGGGAAGAAAATGTTTTATGTTGTTTCTTGTGATTGTTAAAAAACACGAGTTAATAGTATCTGATGAAATAATTATCCCCACACATATGGTGGCTTTCTCAGTTTTTGATGTTTCAGTCACAAACTGGTAGTTCTTGTGTGATTGAATTGTATCAAGTAAAGGAATCAATACCATTACTATTACTTCTATACATTGCAAACTATGTTTCAGTGAACTTAATGGGGATATACAAAGTTTACTGCCGAATAAGTATCTTAACTTTATTTTTCTAATTGTGGATGTGATGATGCACAGGATTTTAGCCAATTCGAAGCCCTGTCCGAAGTGCAAACGGCCAATTGAAAAGAACCATGGATGTATGCACATGACATGCACACCACCTTGTAAATTTGAGTTTTGCTGGTGAGTTGGAAATTTTTTTCTGACCATTCTTTGTTCTCTTTTGATGTTCCATTGCTTGACATATCTGCGATAATACAGGCTGTGTCTTGGTGGATGGTCAGATCACGGTGAGAGGACTGGTGGTTTCTATGCTTGCAATCGTTACGAGGCAGCTAAGCAAGAGGGAGCTGTAAGACCACTTGATATTAATTATTTGGGACATTTTTGAGAGAGTTGAGTATATGAAAGACTGATTCTTGTTTTTAATTTACTAAATTGATGTCATTGCTATAGTATGATGAAGCTGAGAGGAGGCGAGAAATGGCAAAAAATTCTTTGGAGAGATATACTCATTATTATGAACGGTGGGCGACGAATCAGTCGGTAAGCAAAACAAGGCTGTGCTGGTCACTTCTGGATTCTTTACTGTTCTGTGTCATTGTTTTCATTTATTTATTATTTCTCTATATTAGGCTTACTCTCTCAGTTCACTAGTTTTATTATGAATTTTCAGATATTAGCTTCTCTCATTTCTCATGACTGTACCTTTATAATCACTGGCTTGCACCTAGGAGTTTCTGCGCACTGTTCTTTTGGAAGGGGTGTCTGAAATTGGTGACTTGAATAAGATATTGGGAAGGAATGACTTCTATGAAGAATGCCTAATATACATGGTGATAGAGAACAAACCAACTGCTTGCTTAAATAGGATAGCATGTATACAGTGAAGAAACTGGGTTGAATGACATGGTATTGGGTAGGAGACTACTAACTGTCTATTTGCGTGGATCCCTTCTTTGATTGATGTGTTCTCTTTTTGTGTGGGTCGGAGACTAATAACTGTCTATTTGTGTGGATTCCTTCTTTGATTGGTGTGTTCTCTTTTTGTGTGGGTTGGCCATTATGCAGAGCATGATATTCCTAATAGAATTTTAGTTATTTGTACTAACATAATAGCTGTCATGATTATGTAGTCGAGGCAGAAAGCCCTTTCAGATTTACATCAAATGCAAACTGTAAATGTAAGTTGTTCTGTCCATTTTACTAAGTTTGCATCGTTGCATTTGTTGAATGAGAAAGTCTGCCCAATGTCCATGAATTATCAGCCATGGTAATTGAGTAATTAAGCTGTACGAGTTTGTGAAAACTTATCTTTTTATATCCAGATGCATGCATAGTATACACAATTAGTAATAACATACTTATGGTGGGCCTTAATGTACATTGCTAATTTGCATTTCTTTGTTGTTAATGGTCTCATTCTTACTGGTCCCAGCGGTAATTCCTCCAATACTTCCCAATAATTGAAAATATTGGCCGTATTATTTCTAATCATACGATGGTGAAATTGTCAAAAAGTGTGGGTCATCCCATCTACGTATTATGAAATTGTAGGCTATTAAGCTACAATACAAGCGATACTGTATGATCTTTTCAACTTATGAATTTCTTGATTTCTGACAGCTTGAAAAGCTTAGTAACATACATTGCACACCGGAATCTCAACTTAAGTTCATAACAGATGCTTGGCTTCAGGTGAAAAGAACTCCTATTCTGTTTTTCTGGTTCATAGCTTTACGTTTTTAGTTTCACAATTATAGACTTTATTAGCTAGCATATATGGTGGTCTATGTAGATAATACCTTTTGAATTTGTTCAACCATTTCATTTCTAGAAAGTAAAAAGTGAAGCAAGGAGTGAAACAGATGTAAAATTGAAGTCACTGGCCATGTGTGATAATAGCTTATATTTTCCATCTTCCTTCTTTTGACAGATAATTGAATGCAGACGAGTTTTAAAATGGACCTATGCATATGGATATTACCTACCTGAGCATGAGCATGCTAAGAGACAGTTCTTTGAGTACGTACAAGGTATATATTCTTTAAGATTTCATGCAATTTTCTTTCTCAGTCTTGCCACTATACGCATATATTCTTCCAAGATGAATCCGATTTGGGGTCTCAGATGTGTATTGTATAGAGAGGAAAAGGGTCAGACAAAAAATTGTTTATTGGTTCTCTATGGTCACTATTGCTGGTAAAATCTTTTCATTATGTTGTAGGTGAGGCGGAGTCTGGTCTGGAAAGGCTTCATCAATGTGCAGAAAAGGAGCTGCAACAGTTTCTCGCTGCCGAAGGCCCATCAAAAGAATTTCACGAGTTCAGAACTAAGTTAGCTGGACTGACCAGGTACTTTTCACGTTTATGTGCTCAAACCTGTGCTTTATAATATCAGGAATGACAAAGCTCTGCACGATTTTGAGGTTTCCCTGCAGACGAAATTTCCTTTTTTTAAAATATATTTTACACATTTATGAAATCCTCTAAGATGTGTGTGGACTCCTTGTGATTGGGTGTGCCTTCATTGCTAACAGCTAATGTATCATGTTAGAGCTGGGAAAACAGAGTGGGGAAATGTAGACGAATTTATTCTGTATTGGGATTGTTAAGTATCCTTGATGTGTTATTATTTCCCCTACTATGTTATTACTAAAGAAAAAGAAAAGCAACGTTGAAACTTTGAGGGCTAGTCTGATCCAAGATTATTGTCTTGTTAAACAGTGTGACAAAAAACTACTTTGAGAACCTGGTTAAAGCATTAGAGAATGGACTAGCAGATGTAGACTCTCGAGGTGCCTGTAGTCAGACAACCACCTCAAGTAAGGAAGCAGTTGCAAGCAAGGGTAAAACTAGTAAGTGGAAGGGGAATACTGTCGCTGGTGGAACTAGCAGAAATTGAAATGCTTCATGTCCGTATCTTCAGAATACACATTGTGTGAATTGTAAGTAGATCTGCAGAAAAGTATTCGGAAGGCAGAAGTGAGAAAAAGAAGCTTTGTTACTTTTTGTGGAATGGGAATGTAAATAGCTTCCTATCAATTAACATGGCAAGTTGTTTTGTCTCACTCGTTAACATTATGTCATAGCATGTTGCATCTTCTAGTGCAAATATCCCCATTTGTTATTAGCTTTATAAGCTTCAATACATGTTTGCTTTTCCCCCCTATCTTTTACGTTGGAACTTGACTTGTTAATTAAATTAAGCACCTATAGTTTCACTTTGTAGTGCTTCAGAATTGTTGGCTTACGATCTGATTTGTATATAATAATAGTCACGGAAACATACAAGGGCTTCCTTGCTATTTCTATTATGCATATATTGGATTGATTATGAACATTTTTTATTTGCTGATACGGTTGGCGATTCTATTATTTGCCAGTGAGTCTTCTATTTAATTTGATGTAATAACATATATATAAAAAGTGAAAATAGATCTTAATCTTAGAAATCATTTTGTTATTGAAATTGAGTGGTTTATCGATTTTTCATCAGGAAAAAAGCTAAAAACTCAATTTAATTGTTAGTCAGTTTTTGAGTTGAATTGGATCTGACGACTGAGTGATTTTAGTTGAACTCGGTCTTTACTTATTTACACTCTCTTGATTGAGTCTGTCATACAGAGTTTGGCTAGTCTAGAATATTTGATTGGTATGATTTGCAGGCTATTGTGTTAATTTAGAGGTTTACTTAATAAACATTTAAAGGATAACGACTACGGATCTTCTGTTCTCAAAAAAATGTACAGCTTTGTCAATTTTGTTAACCTTTATATAGAACGTTACAGCAGGACTTGAAATATACATTGGTAAGTAAGCTTACAAAGGAATTCAAATGATCACTGGTTTCTTCTCACTTACTGTCTTGTATTTCTACTTGAGCCCTCTGGTAGCAATCATGCAGAAGTCAAACGAGTTTTTTTGTATTGATTGCACATAACTCTTTTTTTTTTTTTTTTTTTTAAAGAAAGAATCGCTGGGACTTCCTTTTCAGCAGAGTTCTATTTCCTGAGAGGACCTGACAGGTCTTGTATTCTCAGTGGCCCCGATAGCCCTTGTCTCATCTGCCCGGATAAATTCAACAATTGCCCTGATATGTTATGCATTGATTTTCCTCTAGCAAATCTGATGCTCGGTGCATTTAGCATTGCTCTTGAGTATTGTCGAGAAGCCATTTTCCAGTCCATACCAGATTTCATCACCACCTTGAATTCATCGTAACTGATTCTGCCATCCTTCAAAATCCACTTGAAATTACAGGACATTTTTTGATCTCTAATCTTTTATGATCATGTCGTCTGGTAGTTACGTACCTTGTCAAGATCAATATCAGATATGATGTCTTTGATGACCTGCTGCTCGCTGTTTGGACCGGGGTTGAAAGTCATCTATCAAGGCTGCTTTCAACTCTTCGAACTCGATGTAGCCATTTCTGTTCTTGTCAAAAAAGTTGAAAGCTTGAGAGAGATTATCGTCATTGGCGATTCTTATCAGGTGAATTATCATGGTCTCAAATTCCACGCAGCTAAGTGTTCCATTTCCATCAATGTCCGCCTTTACCAGACAAGGTTTTTACGTTGTAAGAGGAAAAGAAATAGAACGAGGACAATAGCAAGTAGAACAAAGAAGTATCGTATATAACTGGTAGAACTCAATGAAGAACATTCCAACACATTAAACAGACTCACGGCATCCATTAAAATCTGCACTTCAGGATCAGGAACAGAATGGCCCAACTTTGTGGAGGCCATCTTTCAGTTCTTCAAATGACAGGTCTCCAGTGTCGTCTGTATCCATCACGTTAAACATCTGTTTAATCTGACACATTTGCTCCTCTGACAAGTTGTCTGCTACGACCTACAAAAGAAGAAAAACCTCGAAAGGGTCTGTGAGAGACTAAAGACAGATGTATAAAACAGCATGCTAGTGATACTCACTCTGAGAACTCTCTTCTTGAACTTATTCATCAGAGAGAATTGCTTGATCCTCGTTCTAACATTTTCTCCAAGTGACACGTTTGGGGCACTGTTTGCGTTTTGTATCCAAGGGTGTTCTTCGCGTGGGAAAAAGAGAAACTTGAGTCCAAATGTTAACTCTGTACATGTCTAGCAGCTACAAGCATACATTGCTGTGGACATGTTTATTGAAATGTGAAAACGAGCATTAGGCAATAGCTAATTACCAAAAACTTCTTGTATAGTCAATCTGCTGTAAGGATTTTGATCAAGCATACTCCTCACCAGATCCTTGGCTTCTTCAGATACTATGGGCCATGGATCCCTCTCAAAATCGATATTACCATGAAATAATTGCACGAGCAATTCCTTCCTCAGTTTCTGTACTATCCAAATCCATAATTCCTCATTAGTAACTAGCAGTAGTTCAAGGGATAAGGGCAACTTGCAAACCCTTCTTTTACATGAACTAAACATCCAACTTACGATTATCCGCAACAGTGATAATTCACATTTTACCTGCCCAGAAGGGAGGAACTCCACAGAGCAAGATATAGAGTATAACACCAGTGCTCCAAACATCAATTTCTGGTCCATAATTTCGTCTTAGGACATCTGGAGCCATGTAATATGGACTACCAACAATTTCACTGAAACGCTGACCTGCCATTACGTTGCGGAGGGAATAAAGAAAGAGACATCCGGGTAAATTTAACGCTAGCTGTTTATAACGAACAACAAATTCTAGAAGGCAAAGAGCCTACAAGATTGCAGTAGATATATATACCCGGTTCAAAAACTATGGATAGCCCAAAATCAATTGCCTTGAGTTGGGAGTTTTCAGTTCCATCTGCAAATAAGAAATTTTCTGGCTTTAGGTCCCGGTGTATTACTCCATGTTTAGGGCAAACCTGCAACAAAATGTAAAAGGAAAAAACACAAGAATATAAGCCAAATATTCCCAGTGACCAATCAGGAAATAAGTGGATAACATACCTTGACAATCTCCAAAATGGTCTTGGTAACAATGGCAGCTGCTCTCTCTGTGTAATGACCTTTAGCAACAATGCTATCAAAAAGCTCACCACCCTCTCAAAGTTCCATGATAATATACACGGCCTCTTTATCCTCAAATGCCTCCTTGAAGGCGACAATGTTAGGATGCTTAGGCAAATGCTTCAAGATCTCAACCTCTCTTTTTATGTCCTCCACGTCTATTTCTGTCTTGAGCTTGGCTTTAGATATGGTTTTGCATGCATATGTCTCACCATTTTCAATATCAAAACACTGATATGTTATCCCAAATTCACCTCTTCCTAATTCTTTCCCAAACTTGTACTTTTCAAAAATGTTGTTGCCTGCTGGCTCCTTAAGAACAGATAAAGGGCGGCTATATTTGCTTTTATTCTCTCGGGGTTCTGACAAGGACTCAGAACTACTATACTCATGGTTCAATCTCTTGGACGTAAGTTTGCCAACTTTTGCAAATGAAGAAAAACAGCCTCCCATGGGATATATATATGTATAAAAAAAAGGGGGTTCTCTTGTTTTCCTTCTCTTGGTCGCTTTTGATCAGAACATTGATATAATTCCGCTACCCTTTGGTAAGGTCACGTAATTACTGGATTATGGTCCTCCCATGCAAAGCAAGGGAGAGGAAGAGAAAGCAACAGAACTTATCGAGAGAGACAAACGGAATAACTTAGGAGGAGAAAAGTATGTAGAAACAGGCAAAGAAGAGAGGATGAGCTAAATACGGTCAAAGGAAAGTTTTGGCTTCGTAAATTGCTTAAAATTAATCATTTGTCCATTTTCTTAGGACCAGTTATACATTATCTTCCTCATGATGTGGTGTGAAGGTTTGTAGGGAGTTGCATACAAACAATTTCAACCATCAGAATGCAAAATTATTAGTATTTTGTACTAAATCGTAATGCACTAACCATGTGCGTTCCAATGAAGAATGACACCTTCATGCAATAACGATTTTCCTTTTCTTTATTAACGATCATCGTTCCACGTTTATTAGCTTACTGTATCGGACAGATTGGGTAGGGAACAATATACTGGGTAGGGAACAATATTTTAAAAATCAAATCAAAAATTAAACCTATAAAATAACAAATTTAATTAAGGTTAAAAAGATTTGACCGGTATTAGATCATCACAAAATCGATTAAAAGTTGAAATATAGTTGAAAGAAATTGTTCTTAATTACCTAACGATAATTTTGAAATTTAATGAAAAAAATGATAAATAAAATTAAATGATTTTAATTTATAAGAAATTATTAATCTATAAAAATTGATCAGTTAATTAATAAATTGATAAGCTTTTAATAATAAGAGTTATTAAAATAAATCTATCTAAAAAATTAAAAATCAAACGAAATAGTTAACTATTTGAAGATTTTCACAGCCAAATTTATTGAGTTTTTTAATCAGTCGTCACGAATTCTTTAACCTTAAAGAACTAGATGGTATCTATTTTGCTCATTCTTTTCTAAATATGTCTTCTGAGCTTTGAAGTAAAGTGATATAAGAATACTTCGACTGCTCTTTTCCTCTTCTTTTTTCATTCTATGGTAAAAACTTCAAATTTTGTGAAGACTGTAAAGTAGTATCCTTTAATATAACTTTATGAAAAAATTGCCTTCCGGATGAAGCTTACAAGATTACGAAACTTATATACAAATTTCTATTAAAAAATAATAATAACTTAAAAACTCTTGTTATATTTGATAATATCCATTCGTAACCATTAGATTTAGACCTTAAATAACAGTGGAGGATTATGTTTGGTCCTCCATCAAAATTGAGCTTACAACTCCTAATTCTCTCTAATTTTCTTTTGTTTTTACTTGTTTTGCTTAAATTTTACCATTTACTTTTGTTGATATCTTCTTATCTTGGTGCATGATCGAGGCCGGATTTTGATCAGATTTCTCTAGATATGTATGACTTTTGAATTATTGCTATAAAATATTGTTCAAATCCTGATAGAAATGTTCTTTTGTTTCTTGTCTGTTCAGGTGAGTTTTTATTTTGATGGTAATGTTGTTGTGTTAATTTCTATTTTTAATGTTGACAATGTTATACAACTCCTTATACAAGAAGGATAGAAACTATGAACAATAGACCAGAAAATGATACTTTTTTCCCTTCTTATGTGGTTTTTCCCTTTCCTCTCTATATTCTATTTTGTTGTTAGTGATGTTAAAGCTTGAAAATTGGTTTCAGAAAGTTTTACGTGACTAATTCCACAATTTGATAGTCACTGTGACCATCAAAATATGTTAATAGAGAATTTCTTGAAGTTCAAATATTGGCATGTTGTTGAAATAGGTTTAGTAGCACATATAACTGAAGGGGCACTCATAGAGGCATAAGAAATTGAGTTAAAGGAATTGAAGTTGAAAAAATTGAAGGCTAATAACTTTTCCACGCTATTGATTGATATATCCTAGAAACTATTCTTGGCAAAGAAATTTTAACTGATATTTGATATTCATACAAAAATATTAAGACTCTTCTAAAGTGAAGCATGCACAGTTTCAAGCTTTGAAAAAAGCTTTTGAGAACTTACAAAAGAGAGGTAAAAGATGTGTAACCAGTTATTATATGCAAGGCCCATGGCGACAATCAATAAAATGTGATTATTTGGTAGGAAAATGCAATATGTTGCCATTGTTGAGAAGATATTATGTTCCTTGGTACCAAAATTTGATCGTGTCATTTGTTCGATAATATAATCAAAAAACACTCATGCACCCTTCCTGAATAAACTCTAAAACTCCCTGTTGGTGCCCAAAGAGAAGATAAACTAACAATCAACTACAGAGAGTAGGATTTAAAGGCTTCTACACCTACTCATTTCTCAAATTCTAGAGGAAGAGGTAGAGGTATACACAGAGGAAGGAGGGGATAATCAAGATCAAAACAAGCATTTTAGATCCAATAAGTAATTTTCTAAATCCAAAGTAGAGTGCTTTATATGTCATAGATTTGGTTATTATAGTTCTAAATGTTATACTAAGCTATTTAACAAGAAAAAGTTAAATAAATTGAATTTTGTAGAAGAAGGAAGTAAAAATCTAGATATACCTTAAAGACTTTCTTAACCATTTTCTAGTAGATATTTGTCTAGGATAGTTCAAAATATATCAAATGTTCACCAATAATAAATAGAATATCATGATGTGCACATAATTAAGCGTACGTCATATTGCCATCACTCAAAATATACCAAGTACACCAATAATAAAGGCAATATTAGGATGTGTGCATAATGGATCATACATCATGCTGCCAATAACTGAAGCATAAAGGACTTCTTTCATTTGATCTCTCTTAACATTATTATAAGAATATTGGGTTTAAGAGAACTTGTTACCCTTCATAATTACGATTTTTATAGATTAACAAGATTGTATCTTAAGCATCTTCAAGATATAAACAATAAAGGTGCTTTAGATAATATGAGAATACTATTAACCCATATCAGAAAGAATTTGTATACCAAAAACAGACAATATTTCACCAAAATCCTTTATGTCAAAATGGAAAAACAATAATTATGTTGTCTCAATCAACATATTTGTGTTATTAGTAGCAAGTAAGATATCATCGTTGTATAAAACCAAAAATATATATTTGCTCTTACTAACCTTCAGATATACGTTGATTAATAATTTTTTCTTTAAAGTTGATTCTAGTGACGTAATAAGTACTAAATAGTCTTTTAATATGACTTTAAGAGCATTTTGCATGTGTTTAGATTATTTGTATATGACTTGGTAATTAGTTTGATTTATATTTTATTTTTAGGCCTTATTATAACTCCCTAATGCATAATGAATGAGTTAAAAAAATTTTAGTCAAGATAAGGAATGAGTTCAAAAAAAGTTTTAATCAAAATAAAGCGATTTGATGTTAAGTCAATAAAACAATTTGGTGTAAGCTATAGAAATATGAAATATGTGCATGGTGAACATGGAATTGTGTTCCACAACATGGATTTATGTTCATCATGATGATTAAAGAGTGCCCAAAACACACATCCAATATGGATTCATGTTTGAGACCCATACAGGAGGTGATTTTTACATAAAATGAGGATTTTCTAAAGTTGTTAAGGAGCATAGGACAAGCATGATTCCATCTTTAATCTATATTGGTTAAAGATATTATGATATTTTTTATTTTGTGAGAATAAAGAGTAGCTTTTGGGATTAGATAGCAACAAATTGTTACAAACTTGAATTAGAGTATCTTAAGATAAAAGGTCATCATTATCATCCACATCTAATTGAAGTTTTACTCAAGCACAGAGTCTAGAGAGATCTGATAGTACACAATCTTACCCCTACTAAATAAAGAGACTGTTTTCAATAGATCTACATATAATATGTTATGAAAATACTACAAAGTTACAAATAGATGTGCATACATATGCCGAACAAAAATAATAAAATAAAAAAACTAAGTAAATAAGTCAAATAAACATAAAAGATGTAATAAAATAACTAAATACATACAAATAAATAATAAAGAGAAACAATCGTAATGTTAAAATACAAATAGGTAAGTAAATACAAAAATATACAAATTAATCATTATCGTCGTCGTTGTCGTAGTCGTCGTCGTCGTCATCGACATGATATGATTGATTGTGATTATGATTGTGATTAAAAGGCATCCACTAATTTTGACAAAATACACTTAATAAGTGACAGATGATAGATGGAAAGCTAGCAAAGCTACACTTATAATTGGTCACGGAGATGAGGAGCTCCTCAAATGCATAAATTTTTCTTAAAAACATAGAGCTAAAATGACAAGTCATAAGACACAACGGCTAATAACTAAAGAGATAGAGACTGAGCAACTAGACAAAATCTAAGAACAGGAAATTTTTTTTAATGAATATTAACAATTTCAATAACAGCCCTATCAAAATCACAGATTAACCTCGAGGGTTATTCCTCTTTGGTAAACATTCCAGAGTTTAGACTCAAGTAGAGTTACGGTATTTGTAATCATGAATCTAAAAAAAGATGCATGAATCAAAAGAGATAAAAGAAGAAGACGAATAGAAGAGAAATACCAACTTCATATATGAAGCAACAACTGGGAATGTACACAATAGAAGTATAGAGTATGATAATGTCAATATCTCAAACAGTAAAGAATAAAAGAAGCGTGTTTGGTTTATTATAAGTAAAAGAGTGTTTCTGAGATGTCATCTAGGACAACAAAGAATAACCCAGAAAACAAAAATAGGAGACTAAAAACCCAATTTTTGAAACTATGAAAAATGATGTTCTATATTATAAAGTTACAAACTTTAGCACTTATGAAAGAGAGAGCTTGAACACACGATATATGTTATTGTTCTCTAAAGGAGTGAATTCAAGGAGCACAAAAAGAAATTGTCAAAAAGAGATACGCTTTAAAGGATTCACATAAATATCAAACCTTTCGCACGGAAAAAATTATATATAAACTCAAAAGTTAGAAACATTGCTCAGTATACAAGTATCAAAAATAATGAAGCAATAGATTGTGCAGATCTAATATTACTTGAGCTTTTACGAAAACATAACCCGATACAGGAGCTTGCTCCTTGCAACTTTGACACTCCACTTCAACTACAACAACAACAACAACCCATTAAAATTGTAAGTCATCAAAGCATTCAAATGTTGAGTCCAAATTGCAAGTCATCTAATAAGCTAAGGTGGTCCATTAAGAGAGTTTGAGAAATATGATCCTTTGAGGCATTGTGTGAGATGATGTTTGGGATCAAAATTCTCCTTTTGTAGACATCCTTGAAGTTATTACTGATGACGTTTAAAAGAACTTGAGAGTAGAAAACCTCCTTGATAAGGACAAAAATTGGAATCTTTCAAGAATCTAATCCTTCATACTATAAGACATCAAAAATAAAATCTTGGCCACTCCTATGCCTAAAAATAATGTTTAAAAGGATAAGATCATATGGAAATGGACCAGCAATGTGTTTTTTAGAGTTAAATCAGTGTACCAGAACCTTCATTCTCTTGATAATGCAAATTTAAATGAATGGAGATGGATCTGGAAATTACATATACCCGAAAAGATTAAGTATCTTACTTAGCTTATATGGTATGACATGCTTCATACCCGTCCACTCAAATTACGAAGGGGTATGGAGCAATCAGGTACATGTAGCAGGTGTAATGAGAATCTGAAGAGCATTGCTTATGCATTACAAGATTATAAGTTTTTAAAAAAAGTTTGGCTCTAACAATTAACCCGTAACATATCCAAATGTTCTTTTAGAGCCAAGTAAAAAATGTATCAAGAGACACTCAACCAAGACCAATAGATACTAGTCAACTTATTTCTAGCAGGATTATGGAATATATAAATAAGAAGAAATGGGCAACTATTTTCGAGCAATAACATAACCTCTTATCAAATGATAAGTCTCATCCATAACTCATACAATGATTTAACTCGTAACTTTTCCTTTTTTCATAATACTGAAAACAAAGACATTAGCCAAAAAATAAGATGAAAACTCCCTCACCCTAGAACCTTAATTTGAACACAAATGGTAGCTCATTCGAAAACCCAGACATAGTTACAGGTGGTGGCGTGATTCGAAACAACGTTGGAGCATGGACTTGCAATTTTTTGGGACATATTAGATAAACAATTAACACCTTTGAAAGATGTGTGGGCATTAATAAAAGAACTCTCTATAGCCCTTGAAAGAAACTACATCTCTCTTATAGTTGAAGCAGACTTTGCTATTGCAATAAAACTCACTAAAGAGAGTAATGCAGAGCATTATTCCCCTAGAGAATCATCATAGATTGGGAGAACTCCTTTCTATAATCTAACACTATGACATTGTTAACATCTATCATCATAAGGGTAATTAAATTGCTGACTACTTTGCAAATTTAGGAGTTTCTTTAAACGATTGTAATATAGTCACGTTGGAGACCCCTCCCTATGATATTCTTTGACTTCTTTAGGATGACATGATTGGTATTACCTATATGAAATGTTGTAACTCTTAATTTGAGTTGAATAAACACCAATACAATTGGGGATTAATTAACCAAAAAAAAGCATTAGAGAAATTTTAGATAGTAAATAAGAAGAGAACATATTTTTTCCCTTTCTCTTGACTCTTTCCCTATTTCTTAATCATTATATGTTTGTTAACATGGTAATTAATATATTTCTCTAGTGTAATGAGATCTTCTCCTACTTTACATGTCTGGTTGATCTTTTCTGAATAAATGTTGCTAAATAAATGTCACGGGTATGTTTTAAGAAGTAATGATGAGTTTTTTGTTATTATTGGAGAATTCTTTTAACCTCTAAGTCTAAATATGTTTTATCCTCTCTTAATAAATAAGTCTTTTATCAAATAGAAAATTCTTATAAACACATAATTTATTGGTTATAATGATAAGACAAAGACACAAAATCTTCATTACAACTTCAAAAATTATAATTAAATATTAACAGAATTTTTTTTATAAGAGCATTAATTCATATTATTAAAATCAAACCCTATACTTTAAATCAAAATAAGCCTTTTTATACTCTAATATAGAGGTTTAAAATTTAAAGAATTATACTTGTAGATAAAAATTGAAGAATTTTTAATTTATATATATATTTGTTCACTAATTAAGTTATAAACTAAATCCTATTAAACCCTACTACTTGGTATAATTTTAACTTTTTTACTTTCTACCGAACCCAATTTGGGGCTTTTGAAATTTTCCCATATTTGATCACTAGACTTTCCTTTGTAGGATATAAGTAAAGCATTATAATTTAATCAAAGTAGGAATTGGATTGCAATTATTCTTCCAATTTTAGTATGGAAGCAAAATCTAAGTAAAAAAAGGAAAGACAAAAGTGAAAATACTAAAGTACAATAGAGTTCCACAAGTATCTTTTAAGAAGTTATGATAAGTTTTGTAATATTATTGGAGAATGCTTCTAACCTCTAATTCTAAATATGTTTTATTCACTCTTAATAAATTAAAAGTTTTTATTGAAAAGAAAATTATAGTAAACACTCAATTTATTGGTTACTAATGATAAGATAAAAATCTTGATTATAACTTCAAAAGTTATAATTATTAAAGTGTCACAAGTATATTTTGAGAAGTAATGATAAGTTTTGTACTATCAATGAATAATGCTTTTGAAAGGTAGAGCATCGAGATGGGTAACGAAAACAAGCAATGTTTTGGTAGATTCACACACTTTTATTGCAATGAGACACTAGGTTTTATACAAGGAAAAACTGTACGAAAGGATGAACTATGCTACAGGTGGCTCAATATTTACAAAAGAAAAAAACGAACAGAATGATGGGAGGTGGTGCAGCATAACAAGTTGTGTGGCACAAGAACGATGGTACTGTAGCGTTGCTTATTCTGATGATTGTTCTGCAACTTCACTCTTATTTTGTTTTGCTCTTTTGTCCGCTTACTTTTTGTTTGGGGCTTGAGCTCTTCTCGGTTTATTTTGTTCTTGAGTCCAACACCCCCCCTCAAGATGGAATTCATGGGTAAAGATAGGAAACCCATCTTGGAAATCATGGTTCTGAAAATTAGCGAAGGTAGAGCTTTTGTAAACACGTATGCTAACTGAGCCTTTGTCGATATGTGTTTGGTTCGTTCTCTCATGAAGCACTGGGTTTAAAGAAATACGTAGAGCCATTTTGTTGTCATAGTAGAGCGATATTGAACTCTGTTTTGGCTTCTGTAAATCTTTCACAATATACGATATCCAATGCAGCTCACAGGCGGTGGATGCCATACTATGATACTCTGCTTCTGCTGAAGACCTGTTGACTGTGTTTTGATTCTTTGTCTTCCATAACATTAAAGAACGCCCAAAAATATGTAGTATCCGATGAGCAACTTCCAACTAAAGGGACGAGATTCCCAATCCGAATCTAAGTATGCAATTAGGGATGTGGTTGGTTGAACAAGGTAGAAAATTCCGTGACTTATCTTACCTTTCAGATACTGAAATAAATAGATTATGGCTTGCCAATGAGGTTTCTGAGGTGCTGTTACAAATTGACTAAGTTTTTGGACGGTGTAGGCGACATCAGGTCTGGTATAGTTCAGGTAGAGCAATCTTCCTACCACTCTTCTGTATCTTTCAGGATTTTCCATGAGCTCTCCCACATCAGCGCTTAACTTGTTCTAGGACCAATCGATACAGGGGCCTCCTTGATATCTGTCATACAAATTTCTTTCAAAACATCACGAATAAATTTCTTCTGTGACAACATCATACCATTTTCTAACCTTGCAATTTTTATTCCAATAAAGGACTCCACATATCCTACGTCGTTAATTGCATATTCAAAATGCAAGAAATTTTTTACTTCAGTCATCAACTCCTCATTCAACCCATTAATAACAAGTTGTCCACATAAATTATCAAGGCAAGAAAATTCATATCAGTATCTCTCGTGAACAGGAAGTGGTCGAATTCAGAATGGGTGAAACTGATACTCTTCAATTTCCCAGTGAGTTCTTGATTCCATTGTCGTCCAGCTTGCTTTAATTTGTAGATTGATTTTTTTAATTTGCAAACCTGACTTGGTAGCCCTTTTGTGTACCCCTGTGGTGGCACCATGTACAGATCTTCTTCAATCGAGCCATGGAGGTATGCATCATTTACATCACATTGGTGTACAGGCCAGTTGTGCGTAGAAGCTATTGCCAAAAACGTTTTAATGGTCACAGCTTTAGCAACAGGGGAGAAGCTTTCGGAGTAGTCGATCCCAAATTGTTGGTTGATTTATGACGAGCCTCGATTTTAATTTTTCTAATGTTCCATCTGTTTTGTACTTTACCCTATAAACCCATTTCGATGCAATTGTTCTTTTCCCCTTCGGTAAATCCACCATCTCCCATGTTCCATTGTTTTCTAAAGACCTCAATTACTCATTCATAGAGTCTACCTATCGACAATCCTTGGTAGCCATGTCGTATGAACTGGGCTCGTACTCAATAGATACATTCGCAAAAAATTGATGGTGGGATTCAAAAAAGTGTAAAGATGATGAGTCTAGAATGCTTAGTGAAGGAATACAGTACCTGGGCTGATCGACACCGCAGCATCATCTTCGAGAGGGACCTGGGTAACAGTTCCGGACACAAAGTTGTCGTACCATCTGGGTTTCCTTTTTGTCCTGGTACTGTGTCGAAGGATGACTAGTGATGGTGGGTGTTCTTCTTGGTTAGGTTGAATGATGTTTGTTCGGGTTAATAAAGGAGAAAACGAAACTTTGTTTGGCTTAAGGTGGATGTTGGTGTTTTATGGGTCTGGATCAGTATCTTATAGGGTATTGTTTTTTTAGTGTGGGCTCTGCTTGTGTAGATTTAGAGGAATTGGTTCAATCTCTATTTGAAGCTGGAAAGGATTGTTTTCTTCAAATTCAAGTGTTTTGTATAGATATGAGTTTTCATAGAACATTACGTCACGAGATGCAAAGATTTTTTGGGTTTGTAAATCCATTAATCTGTAGGTATTGTAGCCTATCATATACCCCAGAAAAAGACATTTTTAGGCCCTGTGCTCAAGTTTGATTTTGTTAGGTTTATTAATAGTAACAAAGCAAAGACAACCAAAGACTCTCATGTGATATATACGGGTACTTGTTTGTTTAACTTTTTGTATGGTGACTGCCAATTTAGGACTTTGGTTGGTAGTCAGTTTGTAATATAGGTTGCCATCAAAACAACTTCTCCCCAAAAAGTTTCAGGTAATTTAGCATTAAAGAGTAATGCTCTAGTGACTTGTGACAAATGTTTATGTTTTCTTTCATTGATGTTGTTTTATTGAGGGGTATATGGACATGCCCTATGGTGTAATATTCCTTTAGACAATAAAAAACTATCCGCATTGGTGGTTAACAAATTCACTGCCATTATCACTTTGAATAGCTTAGATCGTCCGATTAAATTAGTTCTCTATTTGAGAAATGAAAATTTTTAAGGTTGTAAAACTTTGGGCTATTTAACAAGAAATGTGGCCCTGGTGTAATCATCCACAATTGTTAAGAAGTATCGTGATCCACTTAATGTAGCAACTTTGTAGGAACCCCACAAGTCAATATAGACTAATTCAAGAGTTGCTTGGGCCTGGTATGTGTTATGTGATTAGGAAAGGGCATTCTTTCCTGTTTTGCTAATGGGCAAATGTCGCATGTGTGATCACTAAAGGCCTCAACAGAATTGATAGAATACATGATATTTTACCAAAAGATGTGTGTCTAAGACGAGAGTGCCAAATTCGACAATCATTCGTAACAGTGTAAGCAATATTGTTTTGCTCGTAAAAGGCTGAAGAAGGACCTTTTAGAGTTCCCAATGGAAGAAAACAGTTGCTATTTAAGGTGTAGATTCCGTTCCCAGTCCCTCTGATTGCTACAATGTCGTTAGTCCGAAGGACTTGTAAAAAACACTTGTCAGGAAGAAAAATAGCTGCCAATTTATATTGTGCAGTTACTTTACTTGCAGACATTAGATTATGTTGAAAACTTGGAATGTAAAGGACTTCGGACATGGGTAAGTTTGGATGGGGAATGACCCTGCCGATGTGCTGAATAGTTTGAGTGGTTCCATCAAGTAGGCTAACGGGATTAAGGCATTTATTTTTTCATAACAAACAAATTTGTTCAGGTATAGCACATATGGGTAGATGCACCATTATCGATTATCCACGAGCCAAGTTCAGACTTAATAGCTGTAATAATTAAGTGTTTAAGGGCGTTAACTGAATAATTTGAGTATGCCGCAAAATTCACGTCATTTATCCCTTTGCCTTTGATTATTTTCTGCAACTCTTGCTGAATCATTGATGACAGATTGGCATTCCAATCGGATTATTTCAAGGTGACTTCTGATGGAGTATAATTCCCTTCCATAGCTCTTTCTGATACCGCAGCTGCCACATTTACTCCCCTTTTTTTTAGCTACTGCCTCTTTTCCGTATACCATTCGTGTTGGACCCCGCCCTTAGGTCGGCGGCGTCCAACAGTGGAGCCCGGCCTCCACCGCCAGCACACCAAGTGGCTCAATGGTAAGAGGCGTGCATTTAAAATGCAACAAAACCTTGAGGTCATGGGTTCGAGTCGTGGACTCA
>JANQBM010000005.1:8475316-8494411 GCA_025594535.1 Erythroxylum domingense
GTGATGACAAAACTTGTCATAAATATGTAACATTTTTGTGACCATGTAATTTTGTCACACATTTCACAAGTTTTAGTATCAATATTTTTGTCACAAAATTGTTGCATAATTGTGACCATTTCTTAAATAAGTCACTATTTTAGTAGTGATGGAGGTATTTGTGATGGGAGGTGACGACTTCAAATCTTAGACACTATTATAATAGTGACTAATATTACTGCTTTTAGTGACAACTTTTACTATCACTAAAAATACAATTTCTTGTAGTGCGTTGCAAAAAGGTTTTGGATACACAATAATTTCCTTGGTAAAACATATATCCAATGAGAACGAAGAACGTCGTACATAGGATTTTGCGTAGTATATGTTTCGGAGATAAAAGTTTTTACCTACTAAACAGTAGTTGTAGGTAATTATTTTTAGTGACGATTTTTTTCGTAGCAGAATAGTTTTAGTTACTAATTGTTTGTTGTAGGTAAATGTTTAAGAGACGTTATTGTAAACGTAAGTAACAACATTTTATGACGATTTTATTTTGGTAGCTAATACTTTTTAGTGACGATTATATTTTTGTAACAAAATAGTTTTAGCTACTAATTTCTTGTTGTAGGTAAATGTTTTTATAGATGTTCTTGTAAACATAGGTAATAACATTTTGTGACGGTTTTGTTTTCGTAGCTAACATTTTTTAGTGACAAAAATTTTATTTTAAATTTAAATTTAATTATAATTGTTAAAAACAAATTTATTTTAATTTATTACAATTTTTAAGATAGTTTGAAATATAAATTAGTTACATTTTATAATTAATGCTAGTGACATATTTTTTAAATAATAATAAATTGAAATAAAATAAACATTAAAAATGGAATGTATTTTATATAAAAAAACATAATTATAGGTCATATACAAACTAAAACTCCTTATCGTCGTCACTACTACTGACATAGTTTGAGCCTAGTAATTATTTGACCATCTTTTTAAGCTTATTCACTTCTTTTACATTACGATCTAACTTCTCTTCCGTACATTATAACTTAGTCTTCAGTACTTAGTTCTCCTCTTGAAGCGCCGTGACATATGTTGATCATGACGAAGATGCACCAATAGACTTAGGGTCATACCTAAGACCTTTGATACAAACCGATCTTGTACCAAGGACATTGCTGCAAATGTCATCGATATTAGGCTGATTTCCCTTAAAAAATGATGTCTGCAACAACTCCTACATCTTGTCCTACAATTTAAACTACAAAATTGAGTTAACTAAAAAATTATTACTTAGTATTACATAGAAAAATAAATTGTAATATTAATTTGTTTGTACCTACATAATTATTTTGTGCCTTTCCAGACATCTAACCTTGACCTTCCTTGTAGTGTGTTAGCTTGTAGAGTGTGGTCCTATCACACTCTTGTCCTTGAAGTTGTGTTTGACCTTATTATATGAATTTAAAAAATTAGAAGATAATAGAATTTATTGTATTAAGAAATAGAATAATAAGTTGAAAATGTTACACTTACAAATTCTTGTCGGACGATAACAAATGATTTAGAGCTAGTGTTATGAGGAGTCTTCATTTTTTCTCTGTTCACCTTAGCTTTCTCACACTTTTCCTAAATTAAGAGAAGTAGTCATAAAATGTATAAACAAAATTAATGGAAGAAAATATGAAGAGAAAAACCTTCGTTGAGGCCCAATAATCACACATTTCACTCTAATTTCCTAGAGCTGTCGGTTTCGGAACATTTCTCTTTGCCTCTTCATCAGAAGGGAAAGATAGGTAGTATTTATGAAGTCTATATCGATGCTCCTTCACCCATTATTTCAACAGTAAACTAACATAGCTTGAAACCTCAGGCTTGTCGATGTCAACAATATTGAGCTTCATCTGTGAAGAACACGTATAAGTTAAGTTACTGTTTTTGTTAAGTAAAATCGCAATACATATAATCAAATGAATTAAAATATTACAGAAACTTTGTCCAAAACATTTTGGAGCAAGTTCCTACTAATTCGCATTAACAATAATTGCTTTTGTCGAGCATGTGGTGGGCAGGAAGAATATACTTGAAGATGCCACACAAATACTACGATTTTGGCTCCAATCAAACAGAGGAACACAGAATCTGCAAATAAACCCTATACATAATCACCAACTAAATACAAAATTTCTTCTTTATGGTACCATAAAAGCATATTTGAAGCACACCAAAGAATGTTGAACAATTTGATAAAGTATTTTAAAAGTGAAGAGATTTCTCACACACCAAACAATCATTTTAACATATAGATGTATACATTTAAGAAGTATATTTTCGTAGACGGATACATTCAAGAAGTGAGCATCCACTTTAATTATTTATAGTGATAAAGTGAATGCTAACTTCTTGAATGTATACATTCAGGAAGTTAGCATAAATTTTAAATTTTGAAAATTATTTATTCCTTTAGTTAATATTTTCATTTTTTATAAGCTATAGTACAATGACTATCATTATCTTCATCCAAAGAAATCAAGATGAAGGATTAACTCACTATCATAAATAAATCATTTGTGGGCTATCCCATTCTTATTTTCTTAACTTTTTTCTTAAGCTATTTAAGTCATCCCATGTCACTTTAATTGTATTAATAATCTTCCTCATTTCTTTTATTTCTTTTTGTATATATTTCTTGAAAATTTGAGATTAAGACTTAGTATACCCTTATTCCATGTTGATGCTGAACCTATGCTAATGTAGTTATCTAATAAAACATGTGAGTGGATGGTATAACTAATGCATATGATATTATAATGATTCCATATATTTAACATGGCCTTTTTTTTCTATTTTAATAGTTACTTTTGACCTTTCCAGTAAATGACTAGTGCTTAACATTTTTAATTATGAAATATGAGAATATAGTTGTTGCTAGGATAATTAATGGATCCTTAGGTATAATTATAGCAGTATTAACTTTAAAGGCATTGAAAATTAATGGATTATTGTCAAAAACTAAAGCAACTATCCAAGGTGAGTATTTTTTTACAATAAATTTTCATCTTCAAAGCATTGTTTAAAGTAAGAAGATCAAACAGAAGGGACTAGTAAAAATTACATTTGAAAAGATTATAAACATTATGAAGATAAAATGAACTAATAAAATTAGTAAATAACAATAAGATCATTATGAGACTCTTCTAGCAAGGTTTTCCATAACACTCTTCAACTCCTCTAGGCTTTATCAAACCAATCAATGTGAACATTTATATACCATTATTACAAAAGATCATAACATTTATAAACTCAAAACATTTAGGACTTTTGTCGAACACCTTATGGGTAAGTAAATTTCAACTCAAGAACACAAAACTATCGTCTGTTTTCCCTTTCTTCAATAACAACACAACTTCTGCACAACTCAACCATTCTCATCACCAATAAATGCACAAGAAAAATTGAAAAGAAACTCAAAATAGCGCACGGAGAAGATTCTTTGCTGTTGTCCAAGATAGAGGAGAAGATAGGGCAAGTTCGGTGTTTTGAAAAAACGAAGGACTCATTCAAGTGCTGTCTAATTCGGGGTAGGGGCGAGGGGAAAGAAGGGAGGGGTTGGCGTCTGTGTTTAAACAGACACTAGGACGATGTCATTTGTTGTCCTACAAACGACGTCGTCCTAGTGTCTGTTTAATTTTTCTCATCAGGTACATTTGGCGACGAATCTACATTTCGTTGCTAATGTTAAACGTTTTTCATGAAAATAAAATAGCGTTGCAAATTGTACAACATTTTGCTACCAAATTGATAAATCATCGCCAATACTATACCTTTTACCTTTTTTCAATGATCAAAACTTTTGTCACCTATCACTCCAATTTTGCTACCAATTATACACAAAGTCGCTAAAACCTAAACATTTTCTTTACATTCTTAATTTTCTTAATTGATTAACATATATGAGTTTTTCCTATTACCAATAACAAAATGAAAAATTCCTCTTTTACAGTTGCATATGGAGTTGTTCTTCATTTGTTTAATTTTTAGGAATTACTAATTTTTATTTTTAATTTGGTGGGTAAACAAAATAAAATGGGAAAATTTTAAAATATTTGTATCTTCTTTTTGATATTTGTTGAATTAATAAGGATTGCAAACCACATTTCATTTAAACCAAATTTATCACTAACATGACAACATATACCCTTTAGCTCTTAATATACTATTAACCTTATCATTTGCATAAAAAGATACATTTGATTTAAATATTCGAGGGTTTTTGCGACAAAGTAATTTTAGTCGTAGAAGACCATTTCCGCAACCAACCACGATACTTAGTTGCAAATGGTAGACAATTTGCTACCAAATTTCCACATTATCACCCAAAATCGAAGCGATCTCTTTACTTTCTTAATTTTCTTAATTGATTAATATATATGAGGTATTCCTAATACATCATACAAAATGTTAAATTAATCTTCTCACTTATATATGCAATTGTTCCTCATTTGCTTAATTTTTGGGAATGACTAATCTTTAATTTTAATTTGTTAAAAATATTTTCTAATTATATTACAATGTCTTGTTAAATTATTATAATTTAGTTTTTCTAAATTACAATAATTAAAATGTATAATTTTTTGAAATACATTTTTTTAAATTATAATAATCAAAATGTATAATTTTCTGAAAATTGTAAGTTAATTATAATTTATTTGAAAGGTCAACAAGTTAATTTGCAAATAGTTTTCAACTAAATAGCTTAATTTTTAATTCAAATTATGTTTTATTTGGAATAGCAAAATAAATTTATTAAAAATTATTTATGAATCCGCGGGTGATGAATCATGTATTAGTCGCTACAGTTGACTTTTATCTACCAAATACAATAGATCGTAGCAAATTAATTAATACTACTTCTAAATAACTACAGTAAATAATAAACGACATCGATTACCTAAATAAGAAAAACGATGTCATTTTGTATTAGGTTTTCAATGACAACCAAAATAAAAGGCTACTTCATTATCGTTTAAGCCGTCAACATTTCTCAAAATCCTCTCTTCTGTTTGGGTTCTGTATTGTGCTCATCACCGTCAAAGAACCATTATTAACTGAATTGATATTATTCTTTTTTTCTATTTTCATCAATAAATTTGTGCTAAGTTTAAATTATACCTTTAGGTGTTTATTTTGAGTTCTTAATTATGCATTTGATATATGAGTTGTGTTTATGGTTGTGTTTTAAACATGATTTATTGTCTATTTTTGTTATTTGTATATAGGTTAGCTTATTCCCAACGACCTTTAACGCTTCCTTCATCAAAGCTTCATAACTATTTGATGAAAGGTCTTCAAGAGTATTTTACTTTAATTCATTTCCATAAATAGTAATATAGCCCAATATAAATAATACTATATTTCTGTACATCAAGAACATAGTCATGTATATTCTAATTTAAATTCTAAATTTTGCATGTGATACAAACTACACAATAGATTTATGAAATTTTAGTAAGGGTAACTTTCATATCATTAGGAACATTGAAGATGTATAAGTGTCAAACTGGACTACTTTCACTTATAATCAAAATTGGAGTTGAGCATATCATCATTTTATTCTAAATCAACATTTTCATAATATACCTCTTAACATTATTAATCAAGGAATGTCAACATGGTGACTAGTTCTGGATGGCCCTAATTCATTTCGTTAGGAGGAATGGCACAAAATTGTCCCTACTAAAAAAATAAACAATGCAGAAAAATCTCTACTTTATACACTAATCATCGCTTGCCTTCTATGGTCGACCTTCTACTTCAAGGTGTTTAGTATCATCCGAACAACGTCATTTTCCTTATTATGTACATCTCATTTTCTTTTATGAAGCTATTATATATATTCACATTTGATGGTATATACTATATGTTGTTTTAAGCTTCCTTGAATCTCGAAGATTACATGTATGCCCATGGAGGCAGGAGTGATGTCACAATGGTTTGTAAAGGATTATGGAAACAGGTTGTTTTGGAAAATTTGTCAATTCCACAGACTTCGTCTGATCATTCAGGTATGTATGTCACCCCAATTTTGGTTCGTTTAACAGTTTCCTAATCTGACAATATCTAAGTTCTATATTGATTGTGTTTTAGGTAAACCGTTTCATATTGACAGTTCATTTAGAGAACTTGTCTTCCATACTAAATCTAGCGACTCATTTATTATATCCTATACAAGTTTAGCCATAGTAGAAACACTGTTGCAATAGGGTGTGAAAAACCCTACACCTGAGGGAAGAACTATTACTGCTTTAATTAGTGCCTTCGAACGTGCAAGGACCCTTCTCGAGAATTCAGACATCAGGGACTCGTTTACCTTTACCGACTCTCATGTCACTTGGAATCCAAAAAAATAGTTATATCATTGTCATTTATCGATGCAATCAACTAGACTCAGCTTTAAAGTTGATTTATTATTGTATCTATAAGAATTTGTCAAACAACCTCTCCACTAGTTAGGGGTCAAGCTGCGTACTATTGAGTGTGGATTGTTATTGTTCTTGTTCTATGACTGTATGAATTGTTAAACTTCTAACTCAAAGTTCGTACTACTTCATATATCATATTATTATATTGATACAATTATTTAAATTTTTATAACTAATTTTTGTTATGTTAGTAAATATTAATGATTAATTAATACTACTATTTAACACTTAAGATTATGTTATGTGTAGTTTTTCAACAATACGTTGTAAACATTCAAAACAAATCTCCAATAAAACATATCTTAACTATGATAGATTATAAAAATGTTAGTTTAACAATTTTGGAAAATATCAAACCTTTGGTGACAATTTAGGCAAATGGTCACCAAATGTATTACAAATTACTGTAGAACCTTTGGTGACGATTTCTAGAAATCATCATCGAATGTGCATCATTAAGTGGTGATTTTTAGAAATCGTCACTAAATGTGTAACATTTGGTGTCGATTTTCAAAATTCGTCACCAAATGTCGATCTTATAGACACGCTTCCAAATATTGTCACTAAATGGTCACTTTTAGTGGCAATGTCAAAAATGCAAAAAACCAAACGTCTTTTTACTGATAATTTTGTATAATCGTTGCCAATTGTGAACCCTTTGGTGATGATTTCGGACATTGGTCACCAAATGTTTAACGAATTATGGTGACGATTTCTGAAAAGCGTCACCAAAAGTTCATTTAGCGATGAATTTATGAAATCTTCACCCATTGTGGATCATTTTGTGACGATTTTCAGTAATCGTCACTAAATGTTCACCATTTGGTGACGATTTTTGTCATTCTTCACAAAATGTTGATCCTTTTGTGACGCTTTTTTAGTTAGTTACTAAAGGCTTAGTTTTAATGATGATTTGTAAAATGGTGGCAATATGATAAATTTTGCCGATGATTTTTTGAACATCGCAAACAAAACGTAGCTAAATGTCTATTTGTTGTAGTGAATACTGAGTACCATCTCAAACAATTTTTTAAATTTATAAAATAGTCCATAATTTTCTTTTTAATTTCAAAATATCCTTCAATATTGTACTATATAATTTAAACCAACCTTGTCTAAAAAAATCCTAATAATAGAAATTTAAAATAACAATAATTTATTTATTTTTCTTAATATTATTTTCACATATTTCACATATAAATAATAACCATAATTAATATGAAAAAGATTAGTTTATCATTAAGAACAATACAAAGTATTTAAAATATTACAATTTTATCATATAATAAATAATAATTACATCAAAATATCAAATAAAAAGAATAATTATTATCAATAATAAAATATAATTTCTATCTTAATATTTAATTTTAAACTTAATATGTAATTGTTATTAATAATAAAATATTTTCATATTTGTATTAACAATTTTAAAAAGAAATACAAAATATTGAGGCCTCTTAATTCTCATTTTAACATATTTTTAATTATTCTTTGTAGAAAAAATATAACTATTATTTATTATATGAATTTAAATATTATATTATTATTAATAAAAAGAGATGATGACGGTGAAGAAGAGAGAGACTGAGAGTGCCAGAGAAAAAATAAAGAGAGGAAGAAGAAGGTAGCAGAGTCCGGCTAGGGGAGAAGGATTTAAAAATTTTCATTTTTTGCAAAACTGCCCCTATTTTTTTAAAAATTTCTGGTACCAGTCGGTATATGATCGATATTTCAAATATCAACAGTATCGGTCGATACTAGGCGAAACAGATCAATACAGTTCAGTATTTGGATTCAGTACTGAAACTTCTCATTTTGTACCGTTTTCTAGTCGGTACCGTATGAGATTCATTATAGTGGATGGGTGGCTATATATGTTTACCTCGCGTCATATGTCACACATACATTGTTCTTGTGAAAAGAAAGTGGCTAGAATAGGAAAAAATACTAAAAATTCCTTACTTTTGTGATAAGTCTAACTCTAATTGAATTGTCTTATGCAAGGTAACTCTTAACAATTACAAAATGGTTATGTTAGGATTGATCAAAATTTAGTTGGCTGAAGGTGTAAATTTATCCTTATAGTTTTAATAAAAATTCATTCAATATTTTAATATTTATAAATTAGTTATTAACATTAATATTTTTTTAAAAATAATTATTATTTAAATATAAAACTTAGCAAAGATATTAGAACTAACACTGCAACAAGGTATCCCTTTAGCTACATTTTTTTGATGAATTTAAAATCATATATAAAAGTAACCTTTGGTGACATTTTTTTAAAATTGTCACTAAATGGCAAGCCTTTAGCAGCGATTCAATAAGTTGGATGTTGAAAAAATTAAGTCGATTAATCAATTTTACTACAATGGATAGAGTCTCAACCTAATAAGTTACTAATAAGTTCGTTCGATGATGACAAAAAAAATTAAAGATGTAAAATAGAAAAGTTAGAAAAGAAAATAAAAATTTAAACTAGAGGAGATGACCAGTGCATTAAACAGATGTTATGACTCATTGTTAAATTTATAGATGTGAAAAGTCCCTTGAAATATGCATCATTAAAGATTAGAAGGTTATAAAGGCTCCTTTTATATAAGATAAGTGATGTAATGTGGACAATTTTATTTATAGCTTTATTTTTAGACAAGTTTTCTACTAAGGTAATTTGTTAATGAAACAATTTGGTATGTTATGTAATTGTGGTATATAATATGAGTAAAAGACAACTATTTTTTAGTTAATGTCACACATAATATTGCATCAAATTGCACATTCGGTGGTTAATCTATGTTTTTAATTCATGTGTTAATGTTTCATTCTTAATTTGGAATTTGTTAATCTTTGTTTGTATAATTATGTGCATCTAAAATAAATTATGATATAAATAATATCTATCCAAAAAATATACTATCATATTATCATTTTAGTTTCTACAATTTATGATCATATCATCCACATAATAAAACCAATACTTTATTTACAAATGCTGTGGAATAGTAGGTGCTGAAGCTTATAACAACAAAAGCACACATTGAATCTTCAATCTTACAATTCTTGCTTCTGAATTAAGAGGTCTTTTTAAATCTTATTACTTGTACATGTGACTTTGAAGATGGGTTCATGCTTCCTATTCTTAGCACACTTAATTTTATTGTTTGGTAGAATTCAAACTTAGTATGTCAACTTTAATTGATTTGCCATTATGTTAGTTACAAATTAATTTGCATTTAGTCATATTAAAAATGCTCCACTCAATACTAAGTAGTGAAGAGTTTCATAAATTTTGTTGAAGATCAAATAGGTTTAGAATGTCAAATTCATTGTACATGCATAGATTGCTTAAATGTCAACATTCAAAGTCAAGATATAGTATATAATCACTTGCTAATACGAGGGATAAATAAATTCTATCCTGCAAGGATTTATCACGGGGAACATTCTGAAGCAGGTAATGCTAGAAGTGTTGATACAGGTGATGATGGTAGTAACAATAATGACATTAAATGTATTGATATTAATGATGATGGGAATGGAGAGATGTTAGTCAATTTGGAAAATTATATGGAAACTATGAATGATACTGGTTTGCCTAATATAATTGGTAGTACTACAAAACATAATTTTAAGAAGTTATTGAAAGTTCCTCAATAAGAATTATATCCAGAGTGCTTGAAATTCTCACAACTATCTTTTGTTGTCAAGTTGTTGCATGTGAAGGTATATTATAAATGGAGTAACAGATCTTTTAACATGTTGATTGACTTGTTAAATGATGAATTACCTATTGGACACAAATTGACTAAATCTTACTATGAAGCAAAGAGACCTTGAATTAGGATATATATCAATACATGCATGTAGTATGATTGTGTTATATTTTGGAAGGATAGCAAAGATCCTGAAGAATGTCTCATTTGTGGTAAATTAAGGTGACAAGTGGATGATGGGAAATAGAAGAAAGATACCTCATAAAATCTTGAGATACTTCCTTATTAAACCACGACTACACAGACTTTTTATGTTAACAAAAATAGCCATAGATATGAGGTGGCATAAAGAGAAATAAATTGATGATAACATTATGCATTATCCAGCATACTCAAAGGCATGGAAAGACTTTGATGGAAAGTTTCCATGGTTTTAGAGGATTGTCGTAACGTTCGACTTGGTTTAACCTTTGATGCATTTAATCCATTTAGTAGTACAAGTACTTCTTATAACATATGGCTGGTAATTCTTGTGCCATATAACTTACCTCCATGGAAGTATATAAATGAGTCTTTTTTTGCCATTATCTTTACTTATTGTAGGACTTACTGCTCCTGGTAAGGATATTGATGTATACATGTAACCACTAACTGATGACTTAAACCATCTCTGGGAGGTTGGATTAAAAACTTATAATATTGTTGAAGGTGAAACATTTATAATGCATGTGGTTGTTTTGTGGATTATAAATAATTTTCCATCTTATGACAATTTATCTGGATAGAGTACTAAAAGGTATATGGCATGTCTTGTGTATAACCATCAAACTCATTTAATGAGTCTACGTAGTAAAATATGTTATACGGGATAAAGTCGTTACTTCAAACATGGGCATAAATGACGAAGAAGCAAATTGTTTAATCACAAAGGAGAACACAGTGAAGCCTTTTGCACTTATCTAGCGATAATGTGGTTGAGCAACTTTCTCATTTAGGTGAGTTTACACCTGGAAAACAATCAAGTAATAGAAGGTAAAGTTAAGTGTTGTTGATTTTAATTGGAATAAAAATGGCATTTTTTCAATTTACTATATTGGAAGGAATTGTTACTAAGGGAAAATCTTAATGTGATGCATATTGAAAAAAACATTTGTGAGATTATTTTAGGTACTTTGATGGGAATGATGGCAAATCGAAAGACACAATTAAGGCTTAGATTAAACTTCTAAGACATGAATATAGAAAAAGATTTGCAATTGAAAAGAAGAGATGATGGGTCATATATCATTCCTCCTGCATATTACAACATGTCAAAAAAGGAGAAGCAAATTTTTATCAATTTCTTAAATCGGTCAAGTTTTCTGATGGGTATACATCTAATATAACATGTTGTATCAATACTAATGAGGGAAAAGTTTTGAGGTTGAAAAGTTAAAATTGTCATGTACTTCTTCAATGATTACTTCCTGTTAGAATATGTAGGTGGTTGACAAAGGATGTTTCCATAACTTTGGCACAATTGGTGAGTTTTTTAAGCAATTATGTTGTAAGACATTGAAATTAGAAGAGCTTGGAAAATAGAAAAAGACATAACTTTGATTCCATATAAGCTTGAACTAGTATTCCCCTATCTTTTTTTGATGTTATAGTGTATTTGGGAATTCACTTACTAAAACTTTATGAACCGGTTCAATTTCGATGAATATCCCCCATTAAAAGGTAATTTATATTAAGTTCTACTTTTTTTCTTAAGTTATTAGTTAGTACCAATTGTTAATGTTTTATATTTTGTTTAGGTTTTTATACTCTATTAAGCATTATGTATATAACAGAGCTCAACCTGGAGGTTATATTGCAAAGGCTTATATATTGAATGAATGCTTAACACTTTTTCTATGTACTTAAATGATATCGAGACATGACTTAATAAAGAAGAACGTAACTTTGATTTTGATCAAGATAGTTGCTTGTCAGTTTTCTCCGAAAAAGTAAGGTCACTTGGAACCGAAAAATATATTATGTTAACTAAAGAAGAACTCAAAATTGGCCATTGATATATTTCAAACAATTATGAGGAAGTCAATTTATATATGGAGTATGTATATTACTTCTCATTCATTATTTCATATTTAAATATAACATTCAAACTGTCTTTTTTGAAATTTATTTACTTTTTTAAATAGAAAGCACAAAGATGAGATTAGAAGCAAAGGAATTGTTAATATTGAAGGAAGACACAAGATTAACTTCCCATCATGGTTTAGGACTCAAGTTATTCATGGAATATTATGAACTTATGGAAATATGTAGGCGAGATTATTGAGTCATTCATGGAATAGTATGAACTTATGGCAATATGTAGGTGAGATTAACTTCAAGTGATATATTTTTGTACTGATGATACGGTTACATAACTGTAAATTGCTAGAGGCGATGACAGCATTATCTACTTTGACATGTTAGCCTTATATATGTGAGAAAATTATACAGGTTGCATTATTAATAGAGTTAGATTTCATATAAAAGATCATGATAATTGACTTAGAAGCCAAAATTATGGGGTTGTTGTTGAGGGACAACATAATGACGATTTTATTGAATTCTACGGTGTCATCTAAGAAATAATAAGAGTTTCATTATATCAAGGATAAAAAAGTTTTTCTATTTAAGTGCAAATGGTTTAATCTTGGTAACAAAAGGATGAACATGAAAGTGAATGGCAATATTACTAGTATCAATGTTAGTAACACATGGTGTGATAATGACCATTTTATGCTTACAAGTCAAGTGAAGCAAGTATTCTACCTCAACGACACTATATTGGGCAACAATTGGAAAGAAGTTCAAAATTTTCAATACTAAAATCTTTTTAACTTTTATGAAAGGAAAAATGGTCCAATGGATGAAGGTGGTGATGAATTATATCAAGAGATTGAATTGGAGTTGAATAATGGAGTGGTACAAATAAAAGATGTAGATATATCATCATTCATAGGAGAGATGTTGATTCCAATATATTATAAGCAATTGAAGTACAGACCACTCTTGTTGTACAAAGACATGAAGACTATATTTAGGATGAATTATAAGATAATCATGATACTTTGGTCGAATATAATAGCGACAAAAAGTCAAATCATAATTCAATTAATGATGATGATTTTCAAGATCTTGATTATGATGATTGAATGTAATAAAAATGTTCTTTATATTGTTTGAAATGTAATACTGGTAACATCTATATTAATGTAGATTGTTGATAATTGGGTTATGTTAATGCGCATTGTTGATGGTTGACTTATGTGTATGCGTATTGTTGATGGTTGACTTATGTTAATACAGATTGTTCATGATTGAGCTATATTATTACAGATCATTGATGATTGAGTTATGTTAATGCGGGTTGTTGATGATTGAGTTATGTTAATGTGAATTGTTGATGATTGAGTTATGTTAATGCATATGGTTGATGATTGATTTATATTAATGTGGAATGTTGATGATTGAGTTATGTAATGCATGTTGTTGATGGTTAATTTATGTTAATGCAGATTGTTGATGATTCAGTTATGTTAATGCGAATTGTTGATGATTGAGTTATGTTAATGTGTATTGTTGATGGTTAACTTATGCTAATGCAGATTTTTAATGATTAAGTTATGTTAATGTGATTAATGTTAATGCTTGAATGTATGTTTGTAATGATGATTGGATATATTGTAATGTTACAAAAATTTATGTTTGTTTTTATAGATATCCAATATAATGGAACCCAGTAAAAACAAAAGGAAGAAGGTGGAAGGTATCGAAATTGTAGAACAGAGGGATCTATAAATTCAACCAAATCAATTAGTTGGTGACATCAATTCAATTCCTGGCCAAAAACAACATTCGACCTTAGCCATCAATGAAATTAGTCAGGAACAACCTCATTCTTCCTCAAACAATAATGAATCAACTAGTACATAGAGATCTGCAGGTTTATTAATCTTCAACACCTACAAATAGACTTATGCTTCAATATATATTTATATATTTAATGCATTTTTTTTATCATTATTGATTTGCTGTCAGGTTCTAATATTAAAATTAAGAAAAGATGTAGAGGTATAATTAGAGGTTGTGAATTGTAATGAATGAATGTTGCAATGAATAGCAAGTTGTCAATACAGATTGATACTTTGCAAGGTCGTCCTGTAGATAAGATCTAATTTGTAAAATTGTCAAATGAGTTGGGGATTATTGTGAGAACAAAATTACCTTGCTTGAAGCATGCTAAGGACTTAAAGGAAGACAACTTACTTGAAAATGTTTTGGATAAAGTTGCGGTAATTTTTCAATTTATTTAACAATATGCAATGTTATTTCACTTATTTTAAGATTAATTACACTTTTACTTATTATTCATAGATGAAATTGAATACTGTCGATATCGATAACCCCGATGTTTCAAACTTCATGACTTCATTATTAAAACAAAGGATCAAGGATCACAGTTATAGGTTGCATCAATTTTATAAATCTTTTCCTTCTAATGCGAAGGCATAAAGACATGCTCCAAAACGATTTTCTCAAGAAAATTGGAATTCTTTGTGTCATTATTAGGCTTCTCTCAAACTTTAGGTTTGTTTTCTTTCCCTTCACATTTGTTTCTATTAATCTCGTTAGATGAATTAATGACTACCTAATCTTTTTTTCTTTGCTCAGGAAAAATGTGAGAAGGCAAAGGTCAATAAAGGAAAAATGAAAAAAGCTCACAATCAAGGGTCCAAATCATTTGTATTCGTCCGAAATGAATATGTAAGATCCTTGTTTATAAGTTATAATTATCAATAAACATTATATTATTTATTGTGTTTTGTATTTTCCTTTCATAAAATATAGTGAGAAGGAACTACATGGATAAGAAGGTGATAGGATCACAATATACAAAATCACTCACTATAAGGAAGGTCAAGGGTGGATGTTAGAAAAAACAGAAAATAACTATGTAAATAAACAGATTTGTTTAATATTTAAGTTTATTTATTTATGTAGTACTAACTAATAATATTTGCATTAATTTTTTTTAATTTTAGAATAAGATGCAACATTTATTACATAAATCAATGTTTGAGGAGAATAAGGTCGATGTAGAAGACATTTGCAATACTACACTTAGTACACATTCTAGTATCAAAGGATCAAATGTTTCAACCTCATTAAGATCCACATATGTTCAACAATTTCAAAGAGGAAAACAAGATGCTTAAGGCTAAATTACAACATACTCGAAAAAAGTTAGCCAAGCATGATAAGCACTTAGAAAAATACTTAGCCAGAATTATAATAGCAATGAAGATGAAAGTAAAAGGTATTAATTAAATCTCGTATAATTTTTTTTGTTAATTCATGTTTATATTATAATTTAAATTTAATACCTTTTTCTCAGATTACATAATTGAATAAGATGCAACGACTAAGTGATTATGTTGTGAATGATAAAGTTTTGTGATGTTTATTATGCAATGATAACTTGCATTTTGTGTCTGTTAATTGTTTGTGTTTTATGTTCTTTTGGTAGGGTTTTGTGATATTTTGCTTGTGTTTCTATGGTAATTCGTGTCTTTGTATGTTCTAGGTGATGAAATACCAAAGTGATGCAATTTGGAGTGAAATTGACTAATCTGGAATTGAAGAGGATTTCAACATGACCATGTTGAAGGTGACGCAAAGATGGTAGATTGCTACCTGTGAATTTTGACTTAATTACCTTGGGATTTAGGCCTCAATGACACAACCCTTTTTACTGACGAAGTCAAGTTATCTTGTGACTCATTGGGGCTTTAATTTGATATTTGATTAGGCCCCATTTTGTTTATTGAAAAGAGAAAAATCAAGACCATTAGGAGGCCCACTTCAATTAATGAAAGAAAGAAAACCTAGAGAAAAAGAGGACTTCGAAGTGAACAGCGGCAGAAAAACTTGAAAAGAAGGAGAGCAACAGTGGCAGAAACTTGGAGATTGAAGAAGGAGTGACGTGTTTTTGTTTTAGAAGGGTGGAGACTCACTTTTTGAGAAGAGGATAGCGGCAACCATAAAGAAACGGAATGAAACCTAACTTTCACAATCAGTTGTGGGAACTTTGAGAAGACGACGGCAACACTAGAAGGACGACTTTCACAGTCAACTTTGGAATTAAAATAGACCAGCGACAGTAGTTTTTGTAGCGGAAAGCAGTCAACAATTCTCAATCAGCTTTATCTTTTAATATAGTTATTCGTGGCTAATTTTTGATTTAGATAAGGTACCCTACGTTTGATTTATGTAGTTCGTGAGACTCCTTTAATTTAATTTTTTCGTTTATCTTTTATGTTTATTTAATCTTCGCGTTTTAATCGATTTATTATTGTCTGGTTTGTTGATTAATGAGGCCTGTTAATTGATTGACTTGGTAATAAATTGCCGAATAGATTAGTTAATCCATGATTGCTATCTATTGAAGTGGCGAATTAATTTCAATTCAGAAATTAATGAGATTAAATAATTTAGTCTAAATAGATTACGGCTTTTCCGATTCTATTGACTAAGACAAAGGTCCATTAGAGCCTATTGCTACCATAAGTTATATTCTGCGGAGTTTTACTCAATAATAGTCTAATTGGTTAAAGTAATAATCTGCGCAGCTTTACTCGAAGTTATCGAATAATTACGAATGGATTGGTTGATATGTGCTGTTCACTGTTTGCTATAAATTTGTTCATAAGAATGAACGAAATTTATATTTTTGATTCTATGATCGAATTACAGTATCAAACGGGAGAGTACCTTAGCTAGGCTTTTCTTTATATTGTTTTCAATCTTTATTTTTAATTTCTTTCTGCGTGATTTCGTGTTCTAAAATTAATCATCCTCAAATTAATTCTTTTTATTTTTATATTTTTATTTATTTTGTTTGATTTCACACAAATAAACAATTACTACATTGGTCTCTGTGATTCGACCCTATTCACCACTTTACTCATTTAAATGTTCTAGAATAGGAATTTATTTTTGCTGGTTTGACACGCCATCATGCAATATTGTTTCAATAATCACAATATTCTAACTATATTTTAACTAAGCCTTTTGGATTATTACATTTTTATAAACATGTTATATTTCTTTTTGTAATCTCAACATTTATTTTGTAAATAAGTCACTGCATTTAATATTTTTGTATATAAGAATTGTTGAAGTTGTAATTAAAATATATACAAAGAAATTTAATGATATTTTATTTTTATATACAATGCTTGAAATTATCAATTATATTTGTACAATTTTTTTGTATAATAAATGAACAATAAAAATATATCAATACATTATAACAATAATATGAATTAAAACGTAACAAATAATTTATTCCAAAATAATATAATATTTCGTTAAAACATAGATAGAAAAATTGACTACATTTTACAAAATGTAGTTAAAATATTTAGCCATATTTATCGTAGCCAAAAGTTTTTGTCTACGAATAGTAAGCGTAGCCAAACTAATTGGTGACACTTCCCCAAAATGTTGTTAATAGTTTTTTCTACAAAAATAAATAATGACGAAAAACTATTAGCGATTATTAGCACAAAACGTTGCCTATAGTTTCCAGCTATGGAGATTTGGCAACATTTTGGACAATAGAACTAAATTGTCCCCAATTACTATTGGCGACAATTTTTCTACCTTTAACTACAATTTTTTTCATAGCCAATTATCAACTTTGTTGTAATGTAGGCTTTTGGCTTTTTTTGTTTTTTTGGCTACAATTTGGAAATTGTGGCTAAAATGTTAACTTTTGGAGACCATTTCACTCTTAGGCAACGATTCACTTTTTGGCGATGATTTTCAAAATCGTAGGTAAACATTATAATAGTTTTTGCTAAGATTTTGAAAATCGTAGGTAAAAGTCTCATGTTTTGCTACATTTTTTCAAAATCGTAGCTAAAAGTTATTTGTAAAAATGCTCACAACTTATTGTAAATTTTTTAATGTAAGTATATATTATCTCAAATAAATAATACAATATTGAAAACAATAATGTCTCAAAAGGATTGTGTTTATTAATTATATATTATCTCAAACATATAATACAATATTGAAAAGAGTAATGTCTCAAAGGGATTGTGTTTATTAATTAGAAAGATTATTTTATTGAAAAATTTTTGAATAATAGAAAGAGGTAATTATCATTTTAATTCTATTAGGGATGAAAGTGAACCCAATGCTTTAAAAACTAGACTAAAAGTTAAACTAGTAAGACAAGAAATTTAAGGTTTAAAAAGTTCAAATGATATTAGACCGTCATAAAATTAGTTAAATATTAAATAAAATTAAAGAATTTGAAATATGATTAAAATATATTGTTTTTACCTATCAAATAATTTAAAGTTTAATTAAAAAGTGATTTTTTAAATAAAAAGTAATTGATTTATTTTAATTTATAAGTACAATTATTAATTAATAAAAATTTATCAATTAATTAATAAATTGATCGATTATCAAAAATAAGAATTACTAAAATAAATCAAATCAAAAAATAAAAAATAAACTATTCAAAATTAAATTTTTAATCATGCACTTCCTGGATACGTGGATGCTTGATCAATAAAGGCTACTACTGATACGCTATCCTGGCATAGCGGTCAATAATGTTAGATGTACCTAAAACACTGTTTACTACAACTTTATAAGTCAATTTTGGGTTATTTTGTTACGTAGAATCAAATTATAGTGGGAGAAACAAAAGTAATGGTCAAACTGATGCTATGCTTCATAAGATCAGCACAAAATGCTGTCGGATCAAGTTCACTATAAAGAAACAAAAAACAAAAATCATAAAGAAATTAACTCAAATCAAATCGATTTAGCATTGACTTTTGTGGAAGTGTGGG
>JANQBM010000005.1:8526882-8542353 GCA_025594535.1 Erythroxylum domingense
AATTTTATTTAATTAATTTTAGTTAACAACTTTATTTAATATTTGTAATTAAATTTAATAATTATTAATAAGTTTAATTAAATTCAAAATATCTTTAGAATATATAAACTATAAATAAAATTTGATTTAATAATTAAATAAATATTAATATGTAGAAGTTAATTTTTAATTATTTATTTAATAAAACAAAATAATTTAATAATAGAAATATATAAAAGATTAAAATTTTTATTTAATTAAAAATAATTTATCTTATGTATAATTATTATCAATACATAATTATATTGACATTATAATGTTTTTATTTGAAAGAAAAATATAAACTAAAAATTAAAAATCACAACAGAACAATTTAGTATATCAAAACAGTCTTTTTTTAGATGTTATTGACTTATTGCAACGTAGTTACAATTCAACAGGTCAATGTGTTGATCTGAATCATAATTATTTCTTGAGCAATCCAATATGATGGTAAACTGCGTTATCCACTACAGTATTAACTTGGATAAATATGGTTCACATTCTGATGCTAGTTTATGAATGATACCAGAAAAAGAAAAAATGTCACACAAGGAAAGCAGACGGCATTATCAAGTACAAACTGGAAGAGGTAAAAAACGACAGCCACCTTAAATGGAATTGATACATAACAGGAACAAAGCTTCTCAAGTCTCAGTCTCACTGAACAAAAATGTTCTCCAGACAAGAAAAAAGGCAACCATACCATAACAAATTATGCTCATAAAATATATATCCAAAGCTAAAACACATTCCAATCTGTATTTACAAACACTATTTCAGTGATTGCATTTTCGTATGAACAACTATCAACATATCAACAGATACTTTATAAACTTGTTGGAAAACAACACCAATAAATTTCCCCCGTATGGCTCTCTCTTGGTCGCTCGCTCGCTCGCTCGCTCGCTCTCTCGCATTCCTTAGATTGAAGAGTTCAATCTTCTATATCCACTCATTTTCAAATTAGAAGTAATGCTATATATCATACGTTTTATAATAAAGAATGAATAAAAATACACCAATTGCCAGAGGAAAATGTGAGAAAAACTAAGGCAGATCAGGATGTAATCACGTCTGTATACAGCTGAGTTGAATCTTTAGCATCCAGCTGCTTTCAAGAATTTATCGTAGGGACTTGAAGGTGGTAATCTGAAAGAGTTTTGGCCGTAATCTAGCGAGCATAAGGCAAGCTGATTGGGAGTTGTAATCTTACCACCGTATATAGACTTTGGATGACCTTCTGAAGGCTCCAATTTCTGAAAAATAGATCAAGGAAAAAAAAAAAAAGGGTTGCTGCACTAATTAAAAAACGTAGCAATGGATCACAACTATGAATATATCAAAGAACATGTATCTACAATTATCTATGACAAGATCTACAGTTTAGTCAAAAATTTAAATGCAAAAGTATGAACGAAGCTCAAAAGTGTTCATCATTCTCAAGCTTCCAACTTATTAAAGGATGGTGCTGTAGCATTCGAAAGGAGGCTCCTTGAGCCCATACAGAACCTAATGAAGCCATTTTTTCATTATGTATGTAGCTTTTTCGCTTGCTTTATTTTCCTGAACTTATGCTCCAGTATTTTTCAACAAAGTCAAGCCATCATGCCCTAGTATGAATTGAAAAACCTCTCAATACATCGATAAAATCTAGAGTGTATAACAAAGAGCAATGACTCCCGAAAAACCAATCCTAGATATGTTGCACATCAAGTGTCTTCACTAGTATAACTATCAGTAGGAAGTCTTTTTACTATGTTATAACAGTGACATCTGTTACTTTGGAGGACAAAAAGAATATAGTTCAAATTTCAACTTTCTTTTTAACATACATTTGATCAGAGGATTCTGTTAGTTTGGGTGGATGTACTTTTCATTTTAGAAAAAGAGACAAGTCATACGAAGTTTGTCAATTTTGTAGCTGTTGCAAGAGACTCCAGATTACATGCTTTTACTGTTATTAACATTTATGTCAACAGAGTAGTAAGAACACGGATGCCACAATCAAATTACGGATTCATTTGGTCAGAATCTTAAGTTCGAAATTCAAGAACAGTAAGAAATTGTTAATTAAGCTTTTCATTATCACTATAGCCAACTAAAATGTAATCTAGTTGCCGACCAAACAGCAGGATGATGTGTGAATCATCCGCTAGTGCGCATAAAGAAAATTGGAAATAGAAGAATCAACTTAACAGCTATTTCCATTTTAAGGCCAACATACTTCTCAAAAATTAAAAAAGTCTCACCTCATCAAATTCGGAGGTGCCTTTGTTTTCACATTCACTGGGAAATACTCTGGTCTCGTGTTGATGCTTGAAGCTGTGAAGCATTGACATCTTCTGTTGTTTACCAGTCATGAGAGCTTCACATTGACTTTTCATTTGGTCATAAGGTACAAGTGTGGAGGAAACTTGGGAACTTGCAACTTGCCGTGCAGTTTCCGAAACCTGTGGGTAAAATGCCAATTAAAGTTAATAGGCGTGAGACCAGGCCACATGGTCATTATATCAAAAACTGATTTAGCATATCCTCAAAGATCCATTGTCACGGCGAGAAAATTTACAAGTGATAGAGAGAAATAGAAAGTGATACTCACAGATTCCAATAGTTCATTGACACTTAAAACATCAAGTGTATTGACAGTTAGTGATGTTTTGCGATCAGACTGACTCCCATTTGGTTCAGAAAACGTATCATCATCTGTCAAGGGATCTTCAGGCATAATCTGCTAAAAAACCAACATAATAGAAAACCATGTCACGTGTCAATGGCAATAGTTATCTGCAAAGTAACAGCAGACTATTTTAACCTCTTCAAAAGCAAGGCACTCCATTTTCATAAGAGGAGAACATGGCCTTGGTGTATTCATAAATGAGGGAGCACCAAGTGGATATGATTCATCAGGGGAAAATTCCTGTTGGAGTTGCGTCTTCATTGCTGATAACTCCTCCTGAAGAAGGAATGAACCATATTCAATATGAATCTTTTTTTCAATGGTGTAAAGAATATGTTAACTGCTTCCCTTCCACAGCTAAATTGTGATTTTATCATAAATTAACTGCCCTTCCTCCATGAACTCCAGGTAGGCAAGATTATCTAAGACATGAATCATAGACAATCGGGGCTAAAGATGTATGAATGATGGAAATGTTTATTTATCTGAATTACAATGAACAAATTCCTAGTCAAATTGCCAAGATGAGAATATCTCGTTTCATAACAGTCAAAAACACCTTTCTCCAGTTTTGCACCCATATATCTTCATGCAAATGTGTGGCCCCAGTAATGTTCCACATATCATAATTGATATCACTTAGGATAGTAATCACTATACAACTGTCCCTCTAGGTACTAAATGATATGGTCACACTTCAAATTTCTTTGACAAGGAACATGGAGCCAACATGAGTATAAAATGGAATATCACCTGTGACAATTTTGCAAATTTTTTCATCAACTGGTCAACAACAATTTCATTCAAATGATCATCTGATTCTACTGCTGCAAGTGATTCCAGTGCAGCAGCATCATCCTCATCTGATCCATACCCCATCTTGCTGCGATCTGGTCCTGCATAAACAGCCTGCAGTCTGATATCTTCAATTAATTCCAAATAAGGATCAACCTGCCAAAAGGATCAGTGCTCAGTTATGGTCCTTTTGCTTCTCATTGGTCCAATTAATTGTTGAGGTTCTGGTACATCAACATAAATTATAAATAGGCCAGGAGAAAAACTAACAGTTTTTTGGGTCAAGCATGATTTGACATAGGGAATTAGCTCCAGGAGATTCCCTGCCCTAGCAGAGAAAATAAGCATGGACGATGCTAGGGTGAAGAGAGACCTTCTGCGAGATGGTTGCAAACCTCCTTCAGTAAACACAGACAAAATTTTCATTAGAATTGGTAATTACCAACGAAGCTATCTTACATTATTTTAGCAACTAAATTTCACATCCTAGTTCTTGTTATGGCCAAGCCAGATTCAAGCAGAAAAAAAGAAAATTTTTATAAGCAAAACAGTCAAACAGAAGTGCCCAGGCAGTTACTGCGACAATTTACTATATTCAAACAAACAGTGACATTCACTCAAAATTTGCAAGAATAAGATGAATATTAACCACAGCAATCAAAAACAAAATTACTTATGACAGATTCAACATTAGCAAAAGTCGCGCAGCCTGCGTAACCAAGTAGGTTTGATGCAAATTTTAGTTCGGGTTAGTATAAAAAAGGCCCACAGGAAATAAGTGCAAACTAAATTTCAGGCCAAAAGTTGGTTTTTCCTAAAAAATTTCGCACCAGCCCACTAATAAAGTTAACTAGTGAATTACAATCCATTACTTAAAAAGACCTAGTATTTTGATTGATATTCAATTTCTAATCTCAGACTGTTATTTGAAAATCTTAATAGTAGACTATTTATGCAAAATATTATACTAATATTAATATTTTCTAATTGAAATTTTCAATATTTAATTCATATCAATTGAATGAATTTAACAACCAATTTTGTTAAATAATTTTATGTAGAACTTCCCTAATTAGATGTTGAAAATAATAAGTATGAAAAGAAATGACATGAGCTAACAGGTTAGCTTCAGGTTTCCAAATTTTCAAATGGGACGGGTTTGGGATTAAGATTTTTACCAAGTCTTCATAGTGGAACCTTTTAAAAAGTAATGGGATTGAGTTTGTCAAAACCCAGTCCAGTTTTAGCTTGTGCTCATTTCTACAACAGACAATAAGTGTGCGAAGGTGTGTCAACTTGCACTACAATCCTCACAAACATTACAACATCCAGAAGAAATCTCTATTACACACAGCTATATTTTCATGGCTCATTTATGAATAGTTCAATAGACTAGAGCCAAAAGACACAATATTCAATCACAGGTCCAGCCACTTACCTCCGTGATCTAGAGAGATGCTTCTAAGAGAGAATGCTAGCTGAAAACAACGAACTAGAGACATCTGACTGGAAGTCTGTTCAAAAACATTAGCCATTGTTGAAATATACATTGCATAGTAAGCACAAATTTTCATCATCTTAAGCATGCATACAAACTTCAGACAAATAACAAGATTTGGTCTTGTTGGTGGGAATATTCAGTTTTCCCTGTGCTAGTGAATTGATAAATTAAGTTCAAACCAATTTTGCTTCTTTTACAGATAGTACATCAAATCACACCCCACATAACCAGCTCCAATTCTAAAGCATACCATCAACTTGTTCAAACATGTCCATCTGATTCAATATCTGATCCTCAATTAATCCAAGTGCCAAAAAGGCCAAGGATTCACCAGATATACATGTTATTCAGAACAACACAAAATATCAACGTGAATACTGTATGAATACAGCAAACACTTGCTCCTTGCGTGGATGTCTTACCTTAGATTGAATAAACAGCAATGCAATGTTATAAGCATGGGCCATAGCCTCAAAATTGGCAGGCATATTATCTGCGAAGGCTGCCTGAACCCATATCGAAGAAAGTAGAAGATTGACTTGATGACTACTTAGTCGAAGGGAAGTTAACTGCAAAAGAATAACTACATTATACGACAAGCTAGGATCCAAGACAAACAACCATAAACATCTGATAAACGCTGAGAGTCAGGAGGGCATCATACTGTTTTTTCAACTGTCATGGCACAGTCGAAGCTACTTGAATGACCATGTAAATCATGTTTCCTATATTGTTCCATTCCAATATCTGATGTTTGACTACCCACTTTCTGCAATCCTTCTTCTTTGAAAGATTCTGTTTTATCCATATTTCTTTCCTGAAAAGAGGAATATCCATTATGTGTCTTCTCCAACACATCAGGCAATCCAGAAACAGCTTCAAATGTTTCCTTATTCCGGTTCGACCAAGGGGCTAGTAGGGATGGCATAAGCACAACAAAAAAGACCCGGTTTGCTTCAACTCTCGTTTCATAATCTGGATGGGCCATAGCTATAAGCAATTGATGGAAGAGGGCATCAGGAAAAGCCTGAAACACAAAATCAAGTCACTTACAATGTTGGATTTACAAGATATGATCGGGAAGCAATTTAAGTTGAATTTGTAGGTTTACTTGCCTTCTTGTGATATAATATATTCGGAACGGAAGAAATGATTTGAGCTGTTCGATGAACAGCAGAAATAGTTGTTCTAGCCACAGAAGTAGCAGTCGAAATATTTTCTAAGAACACAGCCATTATGTCAAGAATTGGTCCCTTATCACCAACCTGTTAATGATCAACAATTTATTGAAAAACATAATCAAAGACAAAATTGCAACAATGTTAAGTTAATGAACATATGACTCATAGTTCTAAGCAATCCCTATCTCAGTATTCATTTTAATGGAGCCTAACCAACTAGGAAGAGAGCGTCACTTGCTGGCTAATAAGGTTATAAAAGATTAACAGAACTGCCACCAATGGAGTACGGACGGCCAGAATAAGCAATGGCTAAATAAAGAATGATCTAAAATAAACATGGAAAGGACTATAGGGGTCCATAAGTTAAACTATATGAGAAACAAAGAAATAAAACAGTACAACATCATAAGATTTTGAAAGGGATTGTCAGAACAAATGATTCAGCCAAATGTTCCAAATTAGCTCAGGTTGTTTAGTGTAAAGTTTGCTTGATGATATGTACCAAAAAAAGATATATCTTCAGAATTTCACAAACATTTTAGCATGCCCTAACAAGTTTATAAGTCATTTAACAGTATGGGAATCCTCTTTTATGTGCAAAGACCAAGGTGAATGCGATGAAACAGGTTTAGATGGAATAAAAAACAAGTTAGATGCCAAAAAAAAAAAAATGTCACTTCCCAAAAATCCTTTATCCTGGACCCCTGATACATGTAAAATGTGCTTCTAAGCATGAGCTTTTGTGGATTTTAATTTAACATTGAAAAGAAAACTGCTAAGCATCCCTTTCAAAGAGTGCAGGGCAAGCTAAACGTGTCGTATGGTTAGAAAATTTCACGAAATGTAGACACTGTAACTGGCAGAAAAATGGACTAATATATAAGCCTAGTTAAGATTCAGCAATGATCCTTATCAACTGTCATTAAAGCACACATAAAATGCTTTCATAATGCTTTCATAATCAAAAATATCAAATCCCAAAAAGTAGGTAGATTCAACTGAACTAAAAGGCAAAGTAATTACAACAAACCTTGTTTGACAGCTGTAAGATGCATTTCTCCAAGCTATGCTGAAGATCAGTGTTGCAGTTATCAGTACTATCATTGGAGGAGGATAATTCAACAGATCGCTGCATGCATTTTCTCAAATGTTTCATCAAGTCTGATACAGCACCAACAATTGCAGCTGTCACTTGCTGCTTTGCATTTTGCACAAGTTGTGAGGCAACATTAACAATATCTATCTGCATCTGAGGTTGTTTGGTAACATTCCTATGATCCAGGTGCTTTATCAGGATTGACAATAGCAAATGTGAATTTTCTCCTGAAGTGAAATTAAAATGTCATCGAAAGGGACATTAAATTAACAATTCATGAAGAAAAATGGAAACGACTTCCTAGAGTAACCTGCTTCCTCCAAAAGTAACTGCAAATAAGTCAGAACAGGGTAGGCAACTCCTTTGGGAGGGGACCATTGATTGTTAATATCAAAGTTATTAAACAAAGGCTCAAGTATGCGCCGTGTGGTAGTAGCTTCCTTTGCCAGTCTAGCCATGTTACGCAAACAAACCCTGGACCAGTAGTATGGATTCTTGGAAGTATCCCTGTTCTTAGTAGCAAAAGGATATAAGAGATCATGGTTCAACAGAAGTTATTCTCAAGTATTAAGCAAAATCCTAAATTGAAATTGCCAACTAAGTTCTTACACTAAGGCGTCCAAAAGAAGTTCCTTATGAACATCTTTCCCATTAACTGCTCCTTGAACCCACTGGTCCTCTTTGGAGCTCTCTAAGTTCACTTGGAAATCATTGTAGTTCTCCAAGGTTACTGATATAATCTATTTCATGACAGATACATCTATTATCAATTACAAAACAAATCAACTACAAGCTTTCCAAAAGATCTTGTACATCTAACAGTCTTTCCACTATTTGAGACGTGTAAAGATATTAACAGAACTAGATGCAAGAGGATGCAGACTTACCTTGTCGAAGTCCATTGAGATGTGGGATTGTTCACCCATGAAGCACACCTTAACAAAAAAAGGAAAACTTATAATTTAAATTAAGTATTAAGAGGAATTAAACATTCATAGTTAAAAAGTAATTCAACTTGCGTGATAAAGCATGTGAATTGGGGCATATAATTATTCTCATAACCATTAGAGAAGTAAATATTATGTGACAAAGAACCACACCATGGAAGCCAGAGCCTGCAGTCCAGCTGATCGCAATCGTAGAATGTTTTCGCTATCACCTGCTTCTTCAGCCAATTGACAGAGCTTAGGAATAAGCCCCTCTAAGTTGAACATGTACGTACCATCCACCTATTCATTCATAAAAGGGATATTAGCATGATGGTTATTGAATAAAAATAAGTTACAGAATACTATCTGCAAACGAAACCCATTTGGAACTAAATATTTAAGAGTTAAGTGTAATAGTAGTCCAAAAGCAAAAAAAAAGAAAAAAGAAAAACTCAAAGGAACATGTACGTGCCATCGACCTATTCATTCAAAAAAAGGATATCAGTAAATAAAAGTAAGTTACAGAATACTATCTGCAAACAAAAATCATTTGGAAGTAAACATTTAAGAGTTAAGTGTAACAGTAGTCTGAAAGCAAAAAAAAAAAAAAACTCAAAGGCTCTCTGTAACCATCTGAGCTTGGATAGACCCACTACCAATCAATTTTCCCTTTTCTGTTTGCCTTTTGAACTCTTTTTGTACATTATATTAGGCAATTAGGGTATCTCCAGCAAAAACCATAAAACTTATTTGCAGGGAAAGTTGTTTGAAGACCAGCTACACAATTAATTACATAAAGGTATCCTCTATCTTTTTGTAAGAATTTAGGCTCACATCTCAAAGCTTTATCAGTCACGAACCTGGCTAGATATAAAGTCAACAAGAGTGGTGCAAGCCAGAATCCGCATTTCATCTTGCTGAGTTTCTTCCAGAAGAGTTCGAATGACCTCTAACAAACTACTAGCAAAAAGTGGCCTGCAAGAATTGAAGAGTTCTAGGTATGTTATCCCAAACAATCATGATTTTACTTCACAAAGCCAACAGTATCATTTAACCATTCAGAATTTATAACCATATGTGGAACTATGTAGCTATAGACAATGTTTAGTTTTGATAGCTTATGCATCTACTCTTTTTTTCTTTTCCCCAATATCTCCATTTTATCATTTGCTCTCTCAAATTCAAGCCTGCATGCACTTTTTTCTTCAGGTATAAAAGACAACAATCACAAGGGCCAAAGTAAAAGGGAAAAGAGACAGGCTATGAACACCTAACTGAAAGCAAGAAAGAGTAATATCTTGATTTTCTTAAATTGAACAGCAAGATTGCAAGGATATAGCCTTGGCTCCACATAAAGGCATCTAGAGTCCACTAATTTGATCACAAGACTAAAATCAATAAACTTACATCTGCTCCTTACATGACGATAGCAGCTTCTTATAAATACACACCACAACTTTTACATATCCAAAGTTCTCATGCCTCAACTCCTTGTAAAATTTTTGCTCCAGGGTTTCGGCAATCTGTCCATATTAAATATCTCAAAAATGTAAAAAAAAGAAGGCAATTAAACTAAAGTTCAAAAATTGGATGTCACACAAAAACTTGAAAATATCCTGGAAATTTTTGAACTTCTCTTTCACAAGGTGCAAGTTTTTAAACTTTTGTCAAAATAACATAGATATCAAAAAGGTATTTACATGAAAAAATAAGCATAAGCATCTGAATGAGATAATACACCTGGCTTAGATAGAAAATCGAACAGGTCTGTAACAATGCAAATGCAGTTTAGTTTAAGTGTATTTTAAAATTAATTACTAAACCAAGGATGTAAAGGTATGAAGCTCACACATCTAACTTTTGCAGATGATCTACTATTGTTTTGCAAGGCCGAGAAGAACTAAATTGATATAATGTTGCAAGCAATGAAGGATTTCCAAGAGATTTCAGGTTTAAGATGCAACCCTCTGAAGAGTTGTTTCTATTTATCGTGCAACTCAAGTAGAACGATAGTATCTATAGCCATTCAGATGGGACTAACACAAGGGCAACTACCCTTCAAATACCTGGGGGTCCCAATTTCTCAAAGAAGAATCAATGTTGTGGATTGTAAACCTCTTTTGGACTCAATTCATGGCATAATCAACCTATGGAGCAATCGATTCCTTAGCTATAGGGGCGGGCTATAATTAATTTAGACAATACTGAGCAATCTTACCACTTATGGGATCAACTATTTATCCATTCCCAAAAGTATCCTCAAGGAAATCGACAGGAGGCTTAGGGAATTCTTGTGGACGGATCAAACCAAGGCAGAAGCAAAGCGAAGATCAGTTGGGACAAAATTTGCAGACTTAAGCAATAGGGGGATTGGGCATCCATTCTGCAAGGATGAATCATAGGGTGAGTAGGGGGGGAATTTGTGGTGGTTGTGCTACAAAAAGGAGAATTTATGGGTGAAATGGATACGCAATGTATTCATCAAGCATACGAGTATCTGGATCCTACAGTCAAGACAGGATATATCAAGAACTATAAAAGAAATTCTAGAGACCAGACAATAGATGCAGAGTCAGGTGTTTCATAGGATTGGGAATGAAGAAAGCACATCTTTTTGGTGTGATAATTGGCATTGTAAAGGTCCTTTATAAAAAGTGGAGGAGGTATAGGGCTTGAAATTGTTGGTGAATCCAACTACTAAAGTAAGTTTGCTTATTCGTAATAATAAGTGGATATGGCCCTTCCACAACAGTATAAGTGCCAGTCTCATCATGAAAGAATTGCCACGATGTCAGGAAGGAGAGCAGGATGAAATTCAATGGCTAGCAGATAACTCTAAGAAGTTCAACACAAAAGCCTGTAAAACACTGTAACAGGCTACACAGAGCACAAGGCAAGAATGGGCAGCCTTAGTATGGGACAGTGATCTTAACCCAGCTCATTCATTCATTCGTCTTATGGATGGGAATCAATGGAGGGTTGCTTACAAGGTATAAGATCAGGTTCTCCATTAGCGATTTGAACTGTGAATTATGTAATGCAGATGGTAAGTTTGGAACACCTCATGATTAGATGCAACTATACTAGATAAGTCTAGGATCAGTTGCAGAATATACTCAAAATGACCAGAACAACGGATTCTTGGAGTGAAACTTTTGCTTGGTTGGGAAAAATTAGAGTGCATAATGCGGTTGATCTAAAAGCTATCAGGTTAAGTTGGGCAGCTTTGGTGTATTACATATGGAAAGAGCGCAATTGCAGAGTATAAAAAAAAGAGAGTAGAAGCAGTGAGAAGGTTTTTCAGGCCATCTTCCTACATTGCAGATTGGCCATGTTAGCCAGAGGAATAGCTGCAAATCTGACAAGTAGCATGAAGAGCAGATGGAGATTAGTGTAATACTGGACTAAGTGGTCACGCAAGTTCCCTCGATCTCAAGATGTCTGTAATCTAGATTCTAAGGATTAGATTTGTTTTGTTCTTTAGATTGTATATATTTTCTTATAATGAAATCTATTAATCAGAAAAGAAAAAAAAAGTAATATCAGGAGTGGACAGCAGATCTTCTCCTTTTCTTAATCAAACACAGGAAAGTGGATGTGATAAATGTCAAAGCCTAATAACTGCATAAATCTAAGAAGCATGATCTTTTTAGTGCATAAGAAACAAACCTTGGGAATCCTCAAAGGATTCTTTGAAGCATAATCACAAAGCTTTCCTATTTTCCTATCATTTGCCTCAGCCTCCTGCAGGATATTGAAGCAACAAAGTGAATGAAAAGTGATAAGCAATTCCTGAGAGCCTATCTTTAACACATATTATTATTTATTCAATTCTTTGAGGGGCAAGTGGAAGCAGGAATGCAACAGCCAGAAGCCAGTCAAATGCAAAAAAAAAAAAACTTTTAATTTGAAGAGCCATGTTATTGCCAATTAACCTCTCCTAATAACTAGACCAGCATTGGATTTTAAAAGCCATGTCATTGCCAATTAACTTCTACTATTGACTACACCATCATTTGGCTTTAAAATCAATGCCATTGCCAATTAACCTCTACTAACAACTATACACATGCTCCCTTCAAATGCAGCTGGCTACTATTGACTACACCATCATTTGGCTTTAAAATCAATGCCATTGCCAATTAACCTCTACTAACAACTATACACATGCTCCATTCTAATGCAGCTGGCTGCCAAACACGAGGTGAAATTCCTTAAACTAAACCTTTTCCAATTCAATTAACTTCCAATACTAATATGGATTAGTCTGATAAGAGTTTTTGACAATGAAATCAGAAAATGCAGCTCCATCAAAGCACACAATGATATGTATGCTACGCACAGACAGACAATAATATGAACTTGTATGTTTTTATCATCCAATTTTACCAATTCATATCATAAAATCCAAAATATTGATAGTTTGCAATAACAGAGATCTGTTGGGTTAATTGATTACATTCCATCCTATGTACATGAAAAAAGAAATTAACCACAGCAATTACAACAAATCTTCAAGCGAGACAATATGGCAGACAAGCTGCAAATTTACCTGGTTACGAGGGAAGATGTCCGCAAGTAATTTCTTGTATCGTTTAACAGGCTGTCTTGATCGTGCTCGCAGAGAAGGACAGAAGAAACAGAGGTTGCCACAGGCGGGCACAACCCGTCTTGACATAACCCCCATCTTCACCGAGAATCAAAACCCCCTCCTCTCTAAAATCCAAATCAGAATTCAGAGTTTAGCTCAACAATGGTTCAAAACAAGCACAGCAGTATGCTTAAAGGCTAGAGTCTAGACAGTCTTCTGTCCCTGTGTTCGTGTAGAGTGATGGACGGAGATACATCGTTTAATCACCATAAGTTCGTTGACCACAACGTCAAAACAACTAAAATTGAGCAAACAATACAAAAGTTACATTCTTTCAGTAAAAACCATCAGCTACTACACAAGTGCCAATAAACCCAGATTGGTTTTTACTAGAGAATTCCATTCAACGATATCCCAAAAACCCAGAAACGATTTAGCAAAGCTATCTCTAGAAATGAAAGAATTGGCAGCTAAAATTTTCAAGAAAGAAAAAATACACACCAAATTAAACAACAGCAATAACAGTCATTTGAGAACAGCAAGCCCATTTATCATGATCTGGAAAAGCTCTAGAAATCAAAAGTAGAAATACACAAGAATAAATAAAAAGAAAGGAGAAGGCGATGGGGTGTTCAGGGGCCTAAAACCGCAATTATCTACGAGTTGAAGACTAATTCCCTGAGAAACAATCAATACGCAGTTGGAAGTGAATAAAGACAAATGAGGAAAATACCTTTAAAACTAAATTGTGCCCAATGGGAGAAGAGGAGGCTTGATCTCTTCCCCCTAATCAACAATCTCTCTCTCTCTCTCTCTCTCTCTTGTTCCCTTTCTATAGTTTATATGCATTTAAAGCACCATAGGCCAACTGTTTAATTTTCAATATAAATGTTAAATCTCTAAAATAACAAAAATACTAAAATAACAAGTCGGTAAGATTGCAATCGGCAAGAGCGCCTTGATAATGGGTCCCGCTCAGCATCGAACTTTACGTGTTGGCGAGTAAGTTGGGCTGTGACGAAGAGGTTGGGAGGAGGGCTTTGAATTTAGTGTAGCATGACCAGGAAACACGACAGATAATGAAAGTGCCAAGCTGGGGCTAGGTGATTAGAAAATGCGTTAATGACAAATATCCTAACGGTCCCGGGATTCATGGCATCATTTGCAGGACAATTATGACCAAATTGTCCTTTTCTTTTTTTTAAAAAAAATTACAATGATGATTAGGAAACTCTAATGAAAACGAACTCAATTGCATCAGATGCTTTGTACGATGGTGTCCGTTAAGGGCAAATTAGGAAAAGTGCAGGCTTCCATGGAGTTAGGTTGGGGGCAGTAGTTCGTCTCCACGAACAACTCACCTCTTCATGCAAATGTGCTTCTTAACTTACTTAGAACGATGTTGATGTGTTTTCACGTTCTGCTTACCATTCAATGTTCATGTTTCAACTTAAGCTACAATTACAATGCCATATGTTGATCAAATGCCCTAAAATCTTATACAAAACGATCTTAATCAAAGCGGCCATTTTAACTTCTGGATCGTTGCAATGTAGCCACTTGGAAACTAGAAAGGGTCTACATTAAACATTGGTTTTGTCTCCACAAAAGCCTCTCTTTTTTTTAACTACATAAGAATACTTTTATATAAAGGTTTATTGGAAATAACTTATCTACTATATAAAAGTAAAATTACATACTATTGGTTTTTTCTCAGATCTCACCCTTTAGCTGGACTTCCACTTAGTATTGACGATGATGACATCTATCATATGCTTTACGGAAATATGTGGTGTGAAGAATCCCTCTTTTGACTTCTAAACACTTTCTAATTAATATGTAATGAGTGAATGTTATAATAGTCTCCATGCATAATGTTCGTTTAGAAAAGAAAGGGGACTAGTTAAGAAAAATTTCTTTTGCTTTAATCTTTACTTTAGAGGTCTAATTCTAAATGTGCCTTTAGTTTCTTGCTCCATGTATGTATTGCTTATAGCCAACTTTACTTCTTTTTAGTGACTCATCATTTACATGTATTAGCATTGAGCAGCATCTGTGACAACTCTAATGGAACTGGCACGTACTTGTCCATAACATTTTCATAGAACTGAACTGGATGTCTATTGCGTGAATCTTAAATTAATACGTTGTGTGACATTAACAAGGAACATAAAGCTGCCTCACCGGTGAACTGTTAGCATGGTGGTTGGGTCTAAACTGCACCCATTCAGGGGTGGAGGCAGCGAAGGACAAGCCCCCGCTTGAGCCCCGGCTTCCCCAACCCAAAGACCGCAACCGCCAGCTAGAGCCAGCCCGCCTGCTGCCACCACCCAGCGCGCCCCGCCCTGCATCTTCGACTGCGACTGACTCTTTGCCTTCGGCCTTCCCCAGTTCCCCGCAGTGCCAGGCCGCCAGCTTGCCACTCGCCACTCGCCACCAGTGCTGAACCCACTGCATTGCTGCCGGCCCGCCCCAGTCGCCACCATCTCCTGATCTCCACCATCTCTTCTGCCGACTGCTTCACTTCTTCTCCCGACAGCCCTCAGCCCCTCACTGCCGACTACTTGCTTCCTTAACCTTGAGCTTGAGGTATTTTTTGTTTTTTTTTTTTGTTAAATTTTTTTTGGTTTAGGTTAATGCAATTATTTTAATTAAATGTTAATGTAATTATTTTGGGTTA
>JANQBM010000005.1:8571249-8585059 GCA_025594535.1 Erythroxylum domingense
ACTAGATAAAGGCATATAAACTAGGATTAAAGTGTTTAATCTGGACATCAAAATAATTGAATTTTAGGGTTCCTAATTGAATCAAATTCATAATTTGAAGTATCCAAGACTAACACTAGTACCCCATTAGGTTCAAGAGTTGAATCAAATCACGAACTTTAAATGCATAGTCAAGTCACAACCTAATTTAAACCTTTTTTGTGTGATACATGCATTAGATGCATTTTAAAGGTAGTTATGGACATAGGCTCAATTTAATTGAGTTATCCATAATCTAAATGTATATGTGATATACATAATTAAGATCATCCAAGTATTGATTAGACTAAAGGATAAATCCCTCATCCAAACTATTAGGACTTACGTCTTCCATTGATATGGCAAGAACCAGAGTTCTTTTAAAGTTAGGTTGTTGGGCAAACCCAAGCCCGCTCTACACGAATATGTTCAAACCATGTAAATTAGATTTTTAGATTAATGGGTTGGTCCTAACTGGAAGCGTTGATTTATTGGTCAAACCCAAGGTTAACATGGATGGAGGCAAAGTTGGGTTATATATATGGGATGTATATAAATCAAGAGTTGATAACCCAATGAGTGTGCTAAATCAACAGTTGATGGCATAAGTCGATAGTTGCATAATTGAACGCAATTGGTATAAGTGATACCTACAGATTGACCTAAGGTGGCTTGTTGGAAAAACCCAAGGTCATTCTTGGTGATATCAGATATCGAACAATTAAGAAAACTATAAGTTTTCTCGAATTCATGGTGAGGGCTATGGATTTGAATAAGAATAATAGGATCTATGAAGCACGTTATTAAAGTCCTTATAGATATACATTAAGTGTAAATTTTAACACTTTCTCTCGTTCTTCTAGGTTATCGAATCGTACGATGTCTTCTTGTTTGAACCTACGCTCCCTACTAGATTTTAGCAAACTCACAGGACCCAACTTCTTAGATTGGCTGCGGAATTTGAGAATTATTCTCAAATCCAAAAAACTAGGATATGTACTAAATGAATCACTTCCAAATCCCCCTACTGTCGATGCATCTGATGAAGATCAGAAACCTTACAAGAATCTACTAGATGATAGTAAGTTGGCTAGCTGTATCATGCTGGCCTCTATATCACCAGAACTGTAATAGCAGCATAAGGCTATGGATGCTCATACCATAGTCTACCATCTGAGTGAACTGTTTGATGATCAAGATCGGTCTAAAAGGCTCAAGACCTTGAGGTTGCTTTTCCATTCTAAGATGGCTGAGGGTTCATCTCCAGTGCAGTATACACTGAAGATGAATGGATATATTGAGACGTTAGGTAGTTTGGGATTCGTTATGTATCATGAATTAAGTATAGACTTCATTTTGACTGGTTTGATCGATAGTTATTCATAGTTTGTACTCAATTATCAGATGAACTAAATATCCACAATGATAGTTGAGCTGATCAATCTACTCAAAACAGCTAAGCAAACTGTCAAGAAGGACAGTAAGGTTATGATGCTAGTGGACTCTGCTTCTATTTCTCGAATGAAGAACCAAAAGAAGAAGAAGAAATCCAAGAGGCCAGTGGGAGGTGTAGCCAAGAAAAAGGAAAAGGAGACAGCACCAAAGGGGATATGCTTCCATTACAATAAGGAAGGACATTGGAAGAGGAACTGCAAAGCTTATTTGGTGTCACTGAAGCAGAAGAAGGCATTAGATGCCCCACCATCTACTTCGGGTAAGATATTTGTCATTGAGGTTAATACTATTTCTGATCATAACATTTAGGTATTAGATACCAGATGTGGCTCACACATATGTGTTGATATGCAGGGTCTCAAGGATAGTAGACCGCTCAAGAAGGGAGAGATGGACCTACGTGTGGGAAATGGAGCAAAAGTTGCTACATTAGTTATAGGAACATATGTTTTGTATCTTCTTAGTGGGTTAGAGTTAATTTTGGAAAATTTCTATTATGTACCCATTGTGACTAAAAATATTGTATCTGTTTCATATCTAAATAAAGCGGGATTTCATTTAACTTTTTCAAGCAATGGTTGTTCAATTAAGTTGAATGAAATGTTGTATGGTACTGCTACATTATGCAATGGAATTTACATATTAGATATGTCCAATCTAATCTTAACTATCAATGACAATAAAAGACAAAAATGAGATAACCTAAAATCATCTTACTTATGGCATTGACAACTTGGCCATATAAGTGAGAAACGCATGATTAAGCTACACAAGAATGGTAGCTTAGGGTCATTTGCTTATGAATCATATGACAAACGTGAATCTTGCTTGTTAGGCAAGATGACTAAATTACCTTTTAAAGGAAAAGATGAACGAATGAATGGGCTATTAGACCTAATACATTTTGATGTATATGGTCTGATGTCCATTCATGCCAAAGGTTATTTTGTGTACTTCATTACTTTTATCGATGATTATTCATAATATGGGTATGTGTACCTAATAAGATGCAAGTCTGAAGCATTTAAAATGTTTAAACAATTTAGACATGAAGTAAAGAAAAAGCTCAGTAGAAGTATTAAGACACTTCGATTAGATTAAGGTGGTGAATACTTAAACGAGAAATTTCTATCTTATCTCAAAGATAATGGGATAGTATCCCAGTAGACTCCACCTTACATGCCACAACATAATGGTGTGGCTGAAAGGAGAAACCGAACCTTGTTAGACATAGTAAGGTCGATGATGGGCTTAGTAGATCTACCAAAATCCTTTTGGGATTATGCACTCGAGACATCTGTTTATGTGACAAACAGAGTCCCTTCAAAGGAAGTCGGAGTTACTTTGTATGAGATATGGACTAACAAAAGGCCCTATTTTTCTTATATGAAAGTTTGGGGTTGTCTGGCTTATGTGAAGCGGATTTAATCAAACAAGCTTGAAGTGAAGTTTGATAAATGTTTGTTTATAGGATATCCTAAAGAAACAATTAGATATTAGTTCTATAATGCTTTAGAGAAAAAGGTGTTTGTCTTAAAGCATGTTATCTTTTTAGAGAAAGAGTTTCTTTTAAGAGAAGACATTTGGAACAAAATTGAACTTGACCAAGTTCGTAATGCTCAAATAAACGCAAATCAATTGCCTAAACCTAAAATTGTTCACAAAGATGAGACAACAGTTGAACCATCTAATACATAAAATGTTCGTAGGTCAATTAGGATACGTAATGTTCCAGAAAGATACATATTTCTTGTAAGCAAACAAAATCACGTATTCCTCATAGAGGATAATGATTTTATAACCTATAATGAGGCTCTCAAGAGTTCAAAATCTGAAAAATGGCTTCAAGCCATGAATTTTGAAATGGATTCCATTTACGAAAACCAAATATAGACTTTGGTTAACCCACCTGAAGGGCTAAAACCTATAGGGTGCATGTGGATTTTCAAGAAGAAAATCGACATGGAAGGTAATGTGATTACCTATAAAGCTAGGCTAGTCGCTAAAGGTTATTGTTAAAGACAAGGAGTTGACTATAATGAGAGCTTTAGCTCCGTAGCTATACTTAAATCTATTAGAATACTCCTAGCCATTGCTGCTTATTATGATTATGAAATATAGCAAGATGACTCCAAATTCTAGTCAGGTTATGTTTTCACACTGAATGCTGGAACAGTCAGTTGGAATAGTTCTAAACAAGAGACGACGATAGATTTGACGACTTAGTACATTGGAGCTGCGGAAGTGGCAAAGGAAGCTATTTGGATCGAGAAGTTCGTCATGGAACTTGGAGTGGTTCCTAGCATAGTAAACCTAATATTGTTGTACTGTGACAATAATAGGGCTATTGCTCAAGCCAAGGAACTAAAGTCTCATTAGAGGTCCAAGCACGTACTCAAGAGATATCACCTAATCAGGGAGATAATTGATAGAGGTGATGTGAAGATAGAGAGAGTGCCCACAGATCAGACATCGTTGATCCTTTAACTAAGCCACTTCCTCAGAAAAAATTTGATTCTTGTGTACTGGCTTATGGTATTAAATACAAAGGCGATTGGATTTTGTGTAAGTAGGAGAATGTTAGAGTAGTGCTCTAAGGGCAATCACCTTTAACACTTTTGTACAAACTTTATTTTGATTAACAAAGTAAAAGGCATTTTTCATTGAATTGATATTCATTTATGTATGAATTGATATTGATCTTAAATCGAATTAATAAAGTACATGATACAAAATATAGCATGAAGGAAATCATAATGAGAACATGATAATGAGATTCCTATCAAGTGCAATTATGTTAGTATCTAGACAATCCCTAGTCATAGGATTAATAAGGTCGGACATTATTAATCCAAAAAGACTAGCACATATTATGCTCTTTGATTTGATCAAGCAGTGGATCTCATAAACTGTAAGCATGAGATGTTTAGAGTTAATATGTGGATGCTTACTAAGGGTAGTAAGTACATCAGATGACCCGCTATGAGATTATCATATGGATGATCTATCGAATGTAAATGATTAATCTCATTATAGCAATGATGCAAATATACTTAGACTTGAGGTATTCGAGGATATCTTGGAGATAAATCCTTTGCTTTGACACCATTCCTTATTACCTCAAGAGGAGGTTGCTCTTAGGGTGATGATTGGGTACAACTATTTAAGCTCGAAAATAATTGGGTAGCCAATAAAGGATTCACCACTCCTGATAGAAGGAGATGATACCTATGGCCTCTTGTTGGGGTCATTACTCAGGAGTCTTTATCCAGAGTAGGTATTTGTCATGAAGAGGGTCTTTAATGACACATATGAGTATTGAGATCCTAGAATAAGAACTAGCATCACTTGGACTAGATGTGATGTATTCAGTCTAATGGGAGTTGACACATATCCCTTACTCTGAACCAAGTGGGGTATAGTATGGTGAAAGGACAAATTGCACAATAATTGTCTATGGAAACCTTCATAAGTTAGATAATTAACTATCAAAGAGTTTGTGTGTTAATCCACTTATATTCCAACAAATAGGCATCATGATGTGTTTGAAAAGTGCCTGAAATAACCTAAAGGTCAGACGCATAAAAGATCGAATGAAAAAAAGTGTGTATGGCCTATTTTAAGTAGGCCACGATCAAGCATCATAGGGTCATGATGGTCTTATGATGCACGATCATGGCCTGCTTAGCCAAAGGCGAGACATGCCACGATCGTGGCCTTATTGTCCACGATAGTGACAAAGGCCCCGACATGATATATAAGTGAGTTCTTCACTTCTGTATACGAACAACTTTCACTTCTTACATACTTAAGTGATAAAGAAAGGGTTCTAGAAGTGTTCCAGAGAGAGGGAGAAGAGTTCTTGAGTTATCTTCTTGCAATTTATGCAAATGTTGTATAAATCAATATGCATCCAAGATAACCATGATCTATCTTCTATCATATTGAGTATCTACTTAAATTCATCAAGTTTGGTGTTCTAAAACCCTTACACATTATTTCATCTTCCTTTTTTGCATGTTCTTGGGTGATTAAGGAAGGGTTTGGTTTTTGCAACAACCCAAACAAGGAGAAGAAGAAAGAAAGGAGGAGATACATAAGGTAAAAACTTGTGTTATTTCATGTTCTCTACATATCCTTGCATACATGTGAGATTCTATAGTTTTTGGGTTATTATGGTGTCAGAATCTTGATTCCGACACTTCTGCTGCATCCACATGCATGTGATGCATGAAACCATGGTTAACCCAACATTTATTTTGATACAAAACATGTTTTGAGTGGCATTTTGGAATCTAAACTAACTCTAGAGAGTTATAATATGCTAAAAATTTTAGCCAATCATTAGTCTTTTCTTTCAAACCATCATCATCACCAATATGGTCATATCATGGTTGCTTTTGACTTAAAGACAATAAATGTCACCATGCTTCATTCTAATGACCAATTCATTCATCTATTAGTCTAATTCCCTCGAGAGAACATCAAGGTTGAAGTTTTATTTATTTATAGTTCTAACTTTTCTTTCTAAAGGAAACCACTCTAATACGAACTTTCTATAGTTAGAGTAGTGCTTTAAAGGCAATCACCTTTAGCATTTTTATACAAACTTTATTTTGATTAATAAAGTGAAAGGCCTTTTTCATTAATTTGATGTTCATTTATATATGAATCGATGTTGATCTTAAATAGAAGTAATAAAGTCCATGATACAAAATATAACATAAAGGAAATTATGATAGGATGATTATAATGAGATTCCTATCATGTGCAATTATGTTAGTATCTAGATAATCCCTAGTCATAGGATAATAAATCAAGGAAATTATTAATCCAGATAGACTAGCACATGTTATAGTCCTTGATTGGATTAAGCAGTGGATCTTATAAATTGTAAGCATGAGATTTTTAGAGTTAACATATAGATGCTCAATAAGAGTAGTAAGTACATCAGAATACCTACTATGAGATTACCATACAGATAATATATCAAATGTCAATGATTAATCTCATCATAGTAATGATGTAAATATCCTTATACTTGAGGTACTCAAGGATATATTGGATACTGATCTTGTGCTTTAACATCATTCCTTGTTACCTCAAGAAGGGGTAGCTCTTAGGGTGATGATTGCATACAGCTATTGGTATTTGAAGTTAATTGGAAAGCCAATAAAGTATTCACCACTCCTGATAGAAGAAGATGATACCCATGGCCTTTTATTAGGATCATTACTCAGGAGTCTCTGGCTAGGGCAGTTATGTGTCATGAAGAGAGTCTTCAATGACACATGGAGTAATGGGATCTCAGGATAATAACTAACAACACTCAAACTAGATGTTACGAGGTCAGTCTGGTGGGAGTTGACACATAGCCTATACTTCGAACCAAGTAGGGTATAGAATGGTGAAGGGACGAATTACACTATAATTATCTATGGAAAGGTTTGTAAGTTGGATAATTAACTATCAAAGAGTTCATGTGTTAATCCAATTAAATTTCTGTAAAATGGCATCATAAAATCCTTTATGATTTACTTAAACCAGGAGTTAATTCAAGTGGTATAAAACTATCCATGATTTGCTTGAATTAAGAGTTCATTCAAGTGCTTAAAATAATTGGGAACCTAAGGGTCATACACATAAAAGATTAGATGAAAAAAAAGTGTGTATGGTTGTTTTAAGAAGGCCACGATTATGGCTTAAGGCTCATAAGCTACGATTGTATCTTAAGGCACGACAGATGTACACAAATGAGTTCTTCACTTATGCAATTAAAAGAAGTATAACATGTTCTAACACTATCAAGTGAGAGGATAACGGGTCTAGAAGAGTTATATAGAGAGAGAGAAGTTATCTTGAGTCTTCTTCATGTAATTTATGCAATTGTTGCATAATTTTAATTATATACAAGATATTCTTGATATATCTCTCCATTTGAACATTTACTTGAACTCATAAAGTTTACTGTTCTAACCACCCTTACACACTGCTTCTTCTTCCTCTTTACGTGTTCTTGGATGATCAAAGAAGAGTTTGGTGTTTGCTACAACCTAAGCAAGGAGAAGAATCAACAAATTAGGGGAACAAAAGGTACAAGTGTTTAAATTGCATGTTCTTATGATCTATCTATGCATGCATATGTGAATTTCTAGATTATACGGTCAAACTTTAGATTTCGATACTTCTGTTACATTTTCAAGCATATGATGCATGAATTCATGGCAACCTAGTAGTTGTATCAGAGCGAGTTTATGCATGTATTAGATGATATATTGAATATGTGCAAAGTGTTTACTGGGTTGTGACTAACATGCATGTTGATTTGGAATAATTCTTATAAATTATAGAAAAATTGTTGTTCTGATTTTCTTCCACAGAAATGTTTATAAGGTATTATATCATGTTTTTGTTAAAGCAAATTGAAATTGAATGTCATTTTCTATTTTATTTCTAATTAATATCTTGTATGTTCATATGTTGGTTTCTGAGTTTGAAAAATTAAATGCATGTGCTGATTTTGAAACTTTTGTAATCATTCTAAATTTTTTTTTTGTGATTTCTTTCATAGAAATTTTTATAAGGTGTTATGCTATGTTTCTATCAAAGGAAGATGCAACTAAATGTAATTTCCTATTTTACTACAAATTTAGTTTCAGCCTAATGCATGTACGAAGTCCTGGGAAATTCTAGAAATCTGATGAACATGTATGCCTGTAAATTCCATATTAATTTTTATAAAAATTGTTTTTATGAATTTTATATATGCACATACAAGATAAGATTTTTTCAGATATATGAGATGCTTGACACTTGTTGTTCAAGTGATTATCTTATATATACATGACTCGTGTTAGAAGTATTATGACAAGTGTCAATGACATGTGATGTGCTGGCTAATTCCACTTAGTTAATAAATAATCCCTAGGAATTAGTTTCTAGAATTTTTTATTAGGAACATTTAGAATGTTTATAAGAACTTAGAAAATTTCCATAATTAATTTAATTTGATTCAATTAATAAATCAAGTCTAAGTCAACATTGGTCAACTTTTGGAAAGCTGATGGAGTTGACTTAATTAATGACTTATGGTGTATGTGTTTCTGTTATAAGACCTTAATAAATTTTTTATGAGATAAGAAATGTATTATTTTGATGGTAGTAGCATGCTTAGTGCATGTGCTTGAAATTAGGGTTCCGAAAATTTTCCGAACATCGAATCAGTCCTTTTAGTATTTAGTAGGTTAACTTATTTATTTTGATGATTTTGGCCGTTAAGATATTTTTGGCTTGTACCGAAATTGGTTAGATAAATTTGAGATGACCAAGGGATACTATAGATGACTAATTGATGTATAGGAATTTTGGAAACCCTGGGGATTAATTTAGAATTAATCCAAGTAGAGCATATCATTTCTAATGTGACTAGAAAAAGACATAAATACTATAATTAAAGTGTTTAATTTGGACATCAAAATAATTGAATTTTAAGGTTCCTAATCCAATCACATTCATAATTTGAATTAGTCGAGACTAACTCTAGTACCCAATTAAGTTCAAGAGTTGAATCAAATCACAAAATTTTGATGCATGGTCAAGTCACGGCCACAATTAAACCTTCTTTGCATGATACATGCATTAGATGCATTATAAGGTTGGTTATAGACATAGACTCAATTTAATTAAGCTGTCCATATTCTGTATACATATAAGTGATGTATATACAATATCATCCAAGTATTGACGAGACCAAAGAACAAACCCCTCAACTGAAATATTAGGACTTATGCCTTCCATTGATGTGGCAAGAACCAGAATTCTTTTAGAGTTGGGTTGTTGGGCAAACCCAAGCTTGCTCTACACGAATATTTTTAAACTATGGAAGTTAGATTAATGGATTAATGGATTGGTCCTAACTAGAAGCATTGATGTGTTGGGCAAACCCAAGGTTAACGTAGATAGAGGTGAAATTGGTAAATACATGGGATGCATACAAATCAAGAGTTGATAACCAAATGACTGTACTAAATCAACAATTAAAGGAACAAGTCAATAGTTGCATAACTAAATGTAATTGGTATGAATGATACCTACCAATTGACATAAGGTGGCTTATTGGGTAAACCCATGGTCATTCTTGGTGACATTGGATATCGAACCATTAAGAAAACTATAAGTTTTCTCGAATTTGTAGTGAGGGCTATGGATTTGAATCAGAATAGTGGGACCCATAATACATGTGATTAAATTCTTTATCGATATGCACTAGTGAACATTCTAAAAATTTCTCTCATTCTTCTAGCCTATTGGATCACCACAATGTTTTCATCCAACGTGAACCTATGCTCTCTATTAGACTCTAACAAACTCACGAGTCCGAACATGATTAGCTACGAAATTTGAGAATTGTTCTCAAATATAATAAACTAGGATATGTCCTACATGAACCAATTCCCGATCCCTCGACTGCCAATGCATCTGATGAGGATCAAAAAGCTTACAAGAAGTGTCTGGATTTTAATGAGCTGGCTAGCTATATAATGCTGGCCGTTATGTCATCAAAACTGCAAAAGCAACATGAGGCTATAGATGCTCATACCATAGTCTACTATCTAAGGGATCTATTTAATGATCAAGCTCAGTTTGAAAGGTTTGAGGCCTCAAGGTTTCTTTTCACTCTAAGATGGCTAACGGATCATCTCCAGTGCAGTATGTGTTGAAGATGTATGGATATATTAAGAGGTTAGCTAGTTTGAATTTCGTAATGGATCATGAATTAAGTATAGACTTAATTCTTACTAGTTTGATTGATAGTTAATCACAGTTTTTGTTTAATTATCGGATGAATCAAATATCCACATCGATACCTGAGCTGAATAATTGCTCAAAATAGCTGAGCAAAATATCAAGAAAGATAGTAAGGTTATGATGCTGGTCAAGAACTAGAAGAAAAAGACGAAGTCCAAGAAGCCAGCGGGAGGTGTAGCGAAGAAGAAGGCAAAGGAGACAACATGAAAGGGAATGTGCTTCCATTATAACAAGAAAGGACATTGGAAGAGGAACTGCAAAGCTTATCTGGAGTCACTGAAGTAAAAGAAGGCATAAGATGCCCTACTATTTTCTTCAGGTATGTTATTTATCATTGAGGTTAATACTATTTCTGATCATAACATTTGGGTATTAGATACCAGATGTGGCTCACAAATATGAGTTGATGTGTAGGGTCTCAGGGATAGTAGACTACTCAAGAAGGGAGAGATGGACCTACATGTGGGAAATGGAGCAAGAGTTGCTGCATTAGTTGTAGGAGCATATATTTTATATCTTTCTAGTGCTAGAGCTAATTTTGGATAATTACTATTATGTACCTATTGTGACAAAGAACATTGTATCTGTTTCATGTCTTAATTAACCGAGACTTCATTTAAATTTTTCATGTAATGATTGTTCAATTAAGTTAAATGAAATGTTGTATGGTACTACTACATTGTGCAATGGCATTTACATATTAGACATGTGTAATCCAATTTTAAATATCAATGAGAATAAAAGAAAAAATGAGACAACTAAAATCATCTTACTTGTGGCATTATCAACTTGGCCATATAAGTGAGAAATGCATGACTAAGCTACGCAAGAGTGGTAGCTTAGGGTCATTTGATTATGAATCATATGACACATGTGAATCTTGCTTGTTAGGCAAGATCACTAAATCACCTTTCAAAAGAAAGGGTGAACGAGTGAATGGGTTATTATACCTAATACATTATGATGTATGTGGTCTGATGTCCATTCATGCCAAAGGTGATTTTTTGTAAATTACCTTTATCGATGATTATTCACGATATAGGTATGTGTATCTAATGAGAAATAAGTCTGTAATATTTAATTTTTTTAAACAATTTAAACATGAAGTAGAGAAATAGTTTGGCAGAAGTATCAAGACACTTCAATCAGATCGAGGTGGTGAATACTTGAACGAAGAGTTTCTAACTTATCTTAGGGATAATTGGATTGTATCCCAATGGACTCCACCTTACATACCACAACATAATAATGTGTTTGAAAGGAGAAACCAAACCTTGTTGGACATGGTAAGGTCAATGATGGGCTTAGCAAATCTACCGAAATTCTTTTGGGGTCATACACTCAAGACAGCTATTTACGTGATAAACAAAGTCCCTTTAAAAGCAGCTGATCTTACTCCATTTGAGATATGGACTAATAAAAATCTCTATCTTTCTTATATGGAAGTTTGGGTTTTCTGGCTTACGTGTAGCGGATTAAATCAAACAAGTTCGTAGAGAAATATGATAAATGTCCGCTTATAGGATATCCTAAGGAAATAATTAGATATCAGTTCTATAATGCTTTAGAGCAAAAGGTTTTTGTCTCAAAGCATGTTGCCTTTCTAGAGAAAAAGTTTCTTCTAGGAGAAGACAGTGGTAGCAAATTTAAACTTTATGAAGTTTATGATGCTCAAACAGACATAGATCAACTGCGTGAACCCAAAATTGTTGTTCATAGGGATGAAACAATAGTTGAACCTTCTAACACACAAAATGTTCATAGGTCAAGTAGGATACGTAATGATACAAAGAGATATGGATTTCTCATAAGCGAACAAAATGACGTATTGCTTATAGTGGACAATGAGCCTACAACCTATAAAGAGGCTCTGAAAAGTTCATAATATGAAAAATGGCTTTAAGCCATGAAGTCTAAAATGGATTCCATGCTTGAAAACCAAGTATGGACTTTGGTTGACCTACCCAAAGTGCTAAAACCTATAGGGTGCAAGTAGATTTTCAAGAAGAAAATCAGTATAGATGGTAATCTGATTAACTATAAAGCGAGGATAGTTGCTAAAGGATATCGTTAAAGACAAGGATTTGACTATGATGAGACATTTAGCCCCATAGCCATGCCTAAATCCATTAGAATACTCCTGGCCATTGTTGCTTATTATGATTGTGAAATATGAAAAATGGATGTGAAGACAACTTTCCTAAATGAAAACCTAGTTGAGGATGTGTATATGATACAACCTGAAGGCTTTATATCCAAAGATGGCAAAAAGATATGCAAGCTTCAGAAATCCATTATGGATTGAAGCAAGCAACTAGGAGTTGAAACATTAGATTTGATGAGACAATCAAAGAGTTTGGTTTCTCATAAAATCCTAATGAATCTTGTTAGGTTTATGTAAATATAGTGCCCTGGAAAGCAAGTGTATTTACATATAACTTAACTTTCTTCCAATTGCAATTTTGTAATGAAAATATTTATTATTAATAAAACAAAAGAGTTTGGTTTTATTTTTCTGAGCATAATATATATAGTTATAAGGTACCAAGGTTCTTTTGTAAGTAATGTACATATATATGGAGATGTATGGGAAAAATGTATATTATTATAATCTAAATTAATTAATTCACAGTCGAATAATCAAGTTGGTCACTTGATTATAGTTTAGACTATAGTGTTGCGATTTACCTTCGTGTAAGTAGAGGAGTTTAATTCAAGGGAATGATGAGTTTCAAATCATGATAGTAGTTAACTATCAGTATGGCGCTATTAAATGAATCTGGAATCACATATGTTTTTAACGAATAAAGTAGGCTATTACTTTAATCTTAAAATATACACCTTAGCATTCTTTTATTGCTAACCACAATCTTGATGAGTGGTGAACTTATGTGTGTTTCGTTATAATTCTTGATATTATCGGAATGGATTTTTACAAGGTATCAATCAGGTTTCTACATGGTGAAATTATTAATTGAAACATGCATAAGGGAACATTCACTCAAATAAAGAGTTTATAGTGATATCATCACTTTAAGATGCTTTACGGAGATTGGTGATTGAACTGGCGCCAGTAGTTTGATGGACTAGCTACCCATCAAGTCTTAAAACTAAGATTAGATCTTGTGTGTTAATCACCATATAGAGTGAAATGAGAGATGTAGAAGGAAAAGCCAATATAAGGACAAAACAGTAATTTTACCCTTTATTGTGTAGATGGCTACAATATGGTTCATAATAGAGTCTGCGATTGGACATCTAATTAATAATTTTTGAAACACATTTTGTCATAATTTTAAATAATTCAAGAGTTCAGCCAGTTGTCTTTAGTGGAATGACATTTGGTTAATAAGTCAGAATTGATTCTAATGAGATTAAATTAATTCTAGGCTTATTGGAGCTTGAATTATTTAAGTCCAATTAAATTCTCCACTTGGCTTTTGGGAAGGTTATTGTAACATCCCGTTTCCGTATAACGGGTCGGACCAGGGAAACGGGTATACGAGAGACCAATCAGAGAAAGTAGGAC
>JANQBM010000005.1:8585159-8634321 GCA_025594535.1 Erythroxylum domingense
ATTTCTCTCCAATTTCTAATGGCTCAATTCTAAAAATTCTTAATTTCATATGCCTAAGTTTCCAGTGCCATTGGACAATAAATTTCACTACTGGATGACCCCTATTCTGTCACTTAGCAATTTTTCGGGTCCGGAAACAATTCCGAAAAATTCCCGAAAAATTTCTACAATTCTCTAAAAATGGGAAAACCCTAATAATGCTCTCCAATTCAAGTTCTCATTCACATAAAGCACATTTTCTATAATACACAATTATTCACATTTAAACCAGAAAAATGTCATGAATGCATGTACAAACATTTACATGTGCAAAAATTCACTATTAGCTATTCATGTGCATATATGAATGCATGAATATGTCAAAACACTTTAAATAATCCTAACCTATTCCTAAATGACCAAAATACCCTTCCCATAAGTGAGGGGATGTTACAAGCAAAGGTAGTTTTTTAGTCTCACCCAGAGGGAAATGACGGTGAGCGAATATAAACTTAAATCTATGCAATTGTCCTGATATGTAGCTAAGATGATGATGAGCGAAGCAACTAAGTTCCGTAGGTTTGAAGTAGGATTGCATTTAGCCATCAAAAAAAAAAGTGTTGGTGCAAAATTTCTATGACTTCAAACAGTTGGTAGAAGCTGCATTAAGAGTTGAGAATGTAGTGAATATATAGAGTGCAGTAAATAAAAAGAGGAAAGGAAGATAACAGTTTGGGAGGGGAGGTAGTGCTCCCATGCCAGAGAGGAGTATTAAGATTTTCCACGCACAATCTAAAGTCAGGAGCAGTGGTGTCAGCAGGTCCAAATAGATGGGAACTATCTCTCATTAAGCCTCAATAGTTGGAGGCAGTAGAAGAGGAGAGGGGGATAAGCCATCCATTCCCAAATGCGGCCATTGTGGGAAATTCCATAAGGGGGAGTGCTATAACCTGAGTGGAGCTTGTTTAAACTGTGCAGAAAAAGGGCATATGGCTATAGAGTGCCTACAGTATGCAAAAGGGGAAGGAACTCAGATGCAAGCTCTAAAAAGGGCTAAGACTATGGGATTTATGGCTACAACTGAAGTGGGTAGTTCTAGTGCAACCAAGAAAGTGAATGCTCTAGGAAGATCGAGGGGTAAGCATCACCTAAGGTGTTTGCAATGACGATGGAGGAAGCAGAAACAGCTACAGAGGTTGTGAGTGGTATGGTTAAAAGTGTTTAATGATGATATTATTTTTTTAATTGATCTGGGGTCTACCCATTCATTTATTTCGTCAAGTAGGATTGTATATGGTAGAAGTTTGAGTCCATTAGATAGTCCTTTGATAGTTAGTAACCCAATTAGCCAGTGTATCATCATTATTTAAGTTTATAGAGATTATGAAATATACATTGGTGGAGTAAAATTAGTGGTGGATTTAATGCCATTGAAGATGGAGGGATTAGATGTGATTTTGGGCATGGATACTTTAGAAAAATATAATGCCAGTTTGAATTGCAAACATAAGACAATAGAGTTTGATTTGGACAAAGGTGAAAAGGTGGTGTTTGTAAGAGATAGGAAAGCAAGTCCATCTAGAATTATTTCAGCTCTAATAGTAGAGAAAATGATGAGGAAAGGATGTGAAGCATTCTTGGTATATGTGGTAGACAATAAGGTACATAGAGAAAAGTTAGAAGATGTTTCTGTGGTCATGGAATTTCTATATGTCTTTCTAGAGGAATTACCAGTACTACCACAACCTAGGCAGATTGAGTTTACCATAAAGCTTCTTCCAAGCATTACACCAATATCAATTCCACCTTATAGAATGGCTTCAAAATAATTGAAGGAGCTTAAAGAGCAATTAGAAGAGCTGTTGGAGAAAGGTTATATTAGGCCTAGCTCTTCACCTTGTAGAGCTCTAGTTCTTTTTGTGAGGAAGAATGATGGATCCTTGAGGATGTGCATGGAATACAGGAAGCTCAATCATGTCACCATCAAGAATAGATATCCCCTCCCACGTATAGATGATTGTTTGGATAAATTGTAAGGGGCAAAAGCATTCCTCAAGATAGCCTTAAGATCTGGTTACCACCAATTGAGAATAAAGGAGTCCTATGTGTTAAAGACTGCCTTTAGAACATGATATAGGCATTTTGAGTTCTTAGTTATGCCCTTTGGATTAACTAATCCCCCTGCAGCTTTCATGGACTTAATGAATAGAGTATTCAAGCCTTTCTTAGACCAATTTATCATAGTCTTTATTGATGATATATTAGTTTATTCCAAGAGTGACAAGGAGCATGAAGAGCACTTAAAGATGGCCTTGGAGAAATTAAGGAAGAAAGAGTTGTATGAAAAATTCAATAAATTTGAATTTTGGTTATTGGAAGTGGTGTTTCTTAGACATGTAATTTCAGAAAAAGGAGTACATGTGGATCCAATGAAAATAGAAGTTGTAGTTAAATGGGAAGCACCCAAGAATGTAGTAGAAGTAAGGAGTTTCTTAGGTTTAGCCGGTTATTACAGAAGATTTGTAGATGACTTTTTTGTGATAGCAACCCCACTCACCAAATTAATGAGAAAGAGTCAAACGCTTGTGGTACAGAAAAATGTCAAAAGACTAGGCTCACAATCTAGGCTCACAATCGAACCAATTTTGACCTTGCCTTCTAGTAGTGATGAATATATAGTATATAGTAATGCCTCGAGGAAGAGATTGAGGTGTGTGTTGAAGCAAAGAGATAAAGTGATTCCCTATGATTCCAAGCAATTAAAACCCTCTGAGATGAATTATTCCACACACGACTTAGAGTTGACTGCCATAATTTTTTTCATTGAAAATATGGAGACATTACTTATATGGAGTCACCACTATGGTATTTACTGACAACAAGAGTCTTAAATATTTGATAAGTCAAAAAGAGTTAAATCTAAGGCAAAGAACGTGGTTAGAACTTATAAAGGATTATGATTTGATGATAGACTACCACCTTGGGAAGCTAACGTAGTAGTGGATGCACTTAGGAGAAGATCTACTATGGCATATATGGAGATAGTATACCTTCCTTTGTTAAAGGAATTAGCCAAAATTAAGGTGATGTTGAGGCAAGTCGAATCTGGTTGTATATTGAATAATTTTAAAATAAGGCCAGTGTTAAATAAGAAGATTAAAAAATTACAAGAGCAAGATGAGTACTTGAGCAAGCTTAGAGAAGAAATTAGAAATGGTAACCCCTCTGAAATAGAGATAAGAGAAGATAGATTGATAGTGGTAGGCAACAGATTATCTATTCTAGACATGCAAGAGTTGAAGGATGAAATTCTTGATAAGGCACACAATGCTCTATATACAATGCACCCGGGGAGTACAAAAATGCATAGAGATTTAAAAGAGCACTTCTAGTGGAGAGGAATGAAGAAAGATATTGCAGAGTATGGTAGAAAATGCTTAGTGTGCTAACAAGTTAAAGTAAAACATCAAACACCTACCGGAAAGCTTAAACCTGTGTCTATTCCTGAATGGAAGTGGGAGAAGATTACAATGGATTTCTTAATAGGATTGCTAAGGACCAGTAGGAAGCATAACGTAATATGGGTGATTGTCGATAGGCTAACTAAGACAGAACATTTCCTGCCAATTTAAGAAACAAATTTTTTGAATGCCTTGGCCAAGAAATACATAAATGAAATAATTAGACTTCATGAGATTCCAAGTTCTATAGTCTCAGATGGAGATCCTAGATTCACCACCAGATTTTAAGAAAGCTTGCAAGAGGCTTTGGAAACCAAGTTGCATTTTAGCACAACTTTCCATCCATAAACTGATGACCATTCAGAGAGGACAATAAGGACATTCGAGGCAATGTTAAGAGCTTGTGTTACAAACTTCAAAGGCTTATGGGATAATCATCTACCTTTAATTAAGTTTTCTTACAATAATTCCTACCAATTAGGAATTGAAATGGCACCTTATGAAGCTTTATATGGAAAGAGGTGCAGAACTCTTATTTATTGGGATGAGGAAGGTGAAAGGAGACTTTTAGGACCTGAGTTGGTACAAGTTACAGTTGATAAGATTAATTTGGTGAAGCAGAGACTCAAGGCAGCTTAAGATAGGATGAAGAGCTATACGAATGCACATAGAAAGGAGATGGAATATGAAGTTGGAGACAAAGTATTTCTTAGAGGCTGTCTATGGAAAGGAGTCTTAAGATTTGGTAAAAAAGGCAAGCTTAGTACAAGATACATAGGCCCTTTTGAGATTATTGAGAAGATTAGGCCTCTAGTTTACAAGTTAGCCCTAACACCAAAATTATCTAAGATTCACAATATCTTCCATGTATCAATGTTGAGAAGATATAGATAAGATCCTTCACATATAGTCCAACCTTTAGAGGTTCAATTAAGGGAGGATTTGACTTATGAAGAATAACTAGTAGAGATTCTAGATTCAAAGGAAAAGGTCTTGAGAAATAAGATTCTGAAGTTGGTTAAAGTCTTATGAAAGAACCATGCAAGAGAAGAAGTAACATGAGAGCCTTTGGAAGCTATGAAGGAGAAGTATCCGCACCTAATTGTAGGTTTAGGTAAGAATTTCGAGGATGAAATTCTTTAAAGGGAGGAGAAATGTTGGACCTCAATTTTTTCTTAGAATTTAGTCAATTAATTTAGCAAGCATAAATAGAAATTATTATTATTAAATTAGAATCTGTTGGAGTTTAGTCATGAATATATTTTATTTACATATGTTTGTATAAATTAAATAGACATATTAGAATTAAGTTAGTGTGTAATAGCCACAAGAGAATAAAAGAGCAAGTAAACATTAAATTAAATGTGGAAAGGTAATCTTGGAAGGACTAAAAGAGGTCTTAAATAAATAAGAAAACAAATGAGAAAGATGAAGTGAAATGCGCTGGAGAAGTTAGGGAGAAAGAAAAGAAAATGTAGAAGGAACTAGAAGAAGAGAAGGAGAAAATGAACCAGAAAAAGGAAGAAGGAAAGAAAGAAAAAGGAGAAAGAAGAAGAAGGAAGAGGATTCAGGTGAGCTTTAGGTAACCTTCATCTCTTCTTCTTGCTTTGGTAGAAAGAGGAACGAGAGAAAATGGGTTTCATGTGATGGAAATAAAGGGAGAAAGGAGAGGACTAAGAATCCCATTTTGATTTTGATGGATTTTCAACTAGATCTTAGTTATTCTACATAAACCATGGGTAGCCTAAGTCTAAGCTCAATTTTGATTACTAAAGCTTTATGGATTTTCTATTTGTATATTTGTTTGAATGAAAATTTATTTATTTGAAGGAAATCAAGAAAATTCAAGGCAAGAGCAAGAGGAAAGGCAAACTTGAGTTTGGACTTACAATCAATTAGGTGGGTAATATGTTTATATTTATTATAGATGATGGCTGATTTCTTGCTTGCTTGCATGCTTAATTGCTTGACTTTGAATTATTGTAATTGTTGGAAAATGCACCATGATTTATTATCATGTTATGCCTTGAAAGATGTTACGGCATTTTGTATTAATGAAAAGAGGAAAAAGAACAAGAAGCATGAAAGTATGAACATGTGATGAAATGAATTGGGCATCAAAATTTGCTTTTGTTTGGGCAAGAGAGATACCATTTCATTCATCATATGCATGTTGACTTAAAGCTTTCTCCCGGCTGCCCGCTTATGGCACATGAGCTCCTAAGAAACAGACTCGTTTAGTTCATGGTGTAAACTTTGGTTTCTTTGTTTTGATCTATGGGACTCTCTCAAGCCATTATGTTTGTGCATTTCATTTTGATTTGTTGAGTATGATACACAATTGAGTGTTATGTTTTGATTGTTAAATATACATGATATGATTTATTTGATAGCTTTTTTAACTATGATTTCTTTGCGTTAGAACTATAGATAATTTAATTCCTAGATTAAAATGTATATATATATATATATATATATATATATATATATATTCTCGATTATGTATGGCTCGTTACCAATGTCTATAAACTTATTAACCACTGAGCTTCACAGCTTAAGCTATTATTTTTCCACTCCTCAGGTGCAGAACGAGAAGATAATTGACCCTTGCAAGCCTTGTCATGCTGGGAGTCATGTATGTACTTTTAGTATTTGCTGGATCTGGGTCTTTTTGGAATATGTAAAAGCTCATAATAGGCAAAAGAAGAAAAGGGGAACACAACTGCGACACTACCCTGGATAGAATTAGTGGCTCTAATTTTCATGAACAAGCTGTATTAATCTAGATTGAATTGGACAAAGTTGTCTTCATGAAAATTGTAGTTCGTCCTCTTAGCTTTCCAACTGTATATCTCATGTAACTTTTGGACTCTGAACGAAAGAATATGGCCTTTACACGATAATGTCACTGGTGTTGGCAGAGTCTACAGCGCTATCCCTGACAAAAATTGTGTCCTGATTTCAACAATTTAATTGTGTTGATGTAGGACAAATCAGACAAATATGTCTTCATAAAATTTTAGCTTATCCGCTTAGCTTTCCAATGGTATAAAGCTTGAAATTTTTGGACATCATAATTGAGAGATATGATTTTTACAAAACAGTGTCACTAGATATGGTATATGCTGGATAGCTTCTAGGAAAGTAACTGATTTGAGTTTTTCGTTACAACTTTGAGCTTCTAGCCTTCTTCTCATTTGATCTTCACCCAATCCTCATGTAATGTAGCTATGAAATAAGTACCGAGACCTAGGTCTAACACCACAATCGTGACCGAAGCCTCGAAGTTTATACATAAGTGAGTTCTTCACTTATCTGTAGAAGGTTTTTCCATTTCTTACTAACTCAAGTGAGCGAGAAAGGGCTTTGGAAGAGTTCTAGAGAGAGAGAGAGAGGCGTTCTTGAGTTGTCTTCATGCAATTTATGCAATTGTTGCAAAAATATAATTACATGCAAGATAATCTTGATCTATCTCCTATTTGAACATCTACTTGAATTCATCAAGTTTGATGTTCTAACACCCTTACACACTTCTTCTTCATCATATTTTCGTGTTATTGGGTGATCAAAGAAGGGTTTGGTATTTTCAATAACCCAAACAAGGAGAAGAAACAAGAAAGGAAGAGAAACAAAAGGTAAAAAGTTCTAAATTTCATGTTCTTATTATATGTCTATATATGCATGTATAATTCTGGCTTTTCAGGGTTGTCATGGTGTCAAAATTTAGATTGTGACACTTTCGCTGCATTCTCATACATGTGATGCATGTATACATGGCTAACCCAAATATGGTATCAAAGCAAGTTTATGTACGTATTAGATGATGTATTGAACATGTGCAAAGTGTTTGCTAGGTTGAGACTAACATACATGTTGATTTGGAATAATTTGTGTAAATTGTACAAACATTTTTTTCTGATTTTCTTTCGCAGAAATGTTTATAAGGTGTTATATTATGTTTTGTCAAAGGAAATTGAAATTGAATATCGTTTTCTATTTTATTTCGAATTAATATCTAGTATGTTCATATGTTGGTTTCTAGGAAATTCTGGAAAACTGAATGCATGTGTTTCTTTCGAAAATTTTGTAATAATTTTAGAAATTTTTTCTAATTTTCTGTCACATAAATGTTTATAATGTGTTATGTTATGTTTTTTCAAAGGAAGATGCAATTGAATGTAATTTTTTGTTTTATTACAAATTTAGTTTCAACCTGATGTATGTATGAAGTTCTGGAAAATTCTGGAAATCTAATGAACATATATGCTTGTAAATTCCATTTTAATTTTTAGAAAATTTTTAATGAATTTTGTGCATGCAAACGGAAGATAAGATGTTTCCACTTATATGATATGCATGCCACTTATTATTAAAGTGATTATCTTATGCATGCATGACGTAGAGTATAACTAGTATTATAAGTAATATGACAAGTGTCATAGACATGTAATGTGCTGGCTAGTTCCTATTAATTAATAAATAATTCCTAAGAATTGGTTTCCAAAATTTTTTATTAGGAACATTTTGGGATATGTATAAGACTTTGGAATTTTTCCAGAATTAATCAAATTTGATTCAATTAATAAATTAAGTCAAAGTTAACATTGGTCAGTTTTTTGAAAGATGATGGAGTTGACTTAATTAATGACTTATGGTGTATATGTTTCGATTATAAGAGCTTAATAAAGTTTTTTTTATGAGATGAGAAATGTATTATTTTGATGGTAGTAGCATGTTTAGTGCATATGCTTGAAATTAGGGTTTCAAAAATTTTCCGAGCATCGAATCGGTCCTTTTAGTTTCTAGTAGGTTAACTTATTTATCTTAATGATTTTGGCCATCAAGATAATTTTGGATTTTGATAAAATTGTTTAGATAAATTTGAGATAACCTGGGGATATTATAGATGACTATTTGATGTATGGAAATTTTGGAAACCCTAGGGATTAATTTAATATTAATCAAAGTAGAGCATAGCATTTCAAGTGTGACTAGAAAAAGGCATATATATACTAGAATTAAAGTGTTTAATTTGGACATCAAAATAATTGAATTTTAGGGGTCCTAATCGAATCATATTCATAATTTGAATTTTCCGAGACTAACTCTAGTACCTGATTCGGTAGGAGTTGAATCGAGTCATGAACTTTTGATGGATAGTTAAGTCATAACCTCAATTAAACCTCCTTTGTATGATACATACATTAGATGCATTTTAAGGGTGTTTATGGACATAGGCTCAACTTAATTGAGTTGTCCATAATCTAAATATATATATGTGATTAATTGAGTTGTCCAAATTAATGGTTTGGTCTTAACTGAAAGCATTAACTTGTTGGGTAAACCTATAGTCAACATGGATAGAGGCGAAGTTAGGTTATATGCATGGGATGTAGACAAATTAAGAGTTGATAACCCAATGAGTGTGCTAAATCAACAGTTGATGGCACAAGTCAATAGTTGCATAACTAAATGCATTTGGTATGAATGATAGCTACCGATTGACGTAAGGTGGCTTGTTGGGTAACCATAAGGTCATTCTTGGTGATATTGAATATCAACCCATTAAGAAAACTATAAGTTTTCTTGAATTCGTAGTGAGGGCTATGGATTTGAATAAGAATAGTGAGACCTACAATACATATGATTAAAATCCTTATTGATATACATTAGTATACATTCTAAAAATTTCTCTCATTCTTTTAAGTTATTGAATCGATATGATGTCTTCATCTAGTGAACCTATGCTCTCTATTAGACTCCAACAAACTCATGGGACCTAACTTCTTAGATTGAGTACAAAATTTGAGAATTGTTCTCAAATATGAAAAAACTAGGATATGTCCTAGATGAAGAACTTCCCGATCCCCCTGTTGCCAATGCATCTGATGAGGATATAAGAAGCTATTGGATGATAGTGAGTTGGCTACCTGTATAATGCTAGCCTCTATGTCACCAGAACTACAAAAGCAGCATGAGGCTATATGGATGCTCATACTATAGTCTACTATATAAGGGAACTATTTGATGAGCAAGCTCAGTCTGAAAGGTTCGAGACCTCGAGGTTACTTTTCTGCTCTGAGATCATCTCCAGTGCAGTATGCGCTAAAGATGTATGGATACATTGATAGGTTAGGCACTGTGGGCTTCGTAATGGATCATGAATTAATTATAGACTTAATCCTGACTAGTTTGACTGATAATTATTCATAGTTTGTGCTTAATTATCGAATCAACAATATCCACTATCACGACCCGGAACCACATCGGGCACATGATAACCACCGCATACCTAGGCTAAGGATGCTCACGGTACTTTTAGCTCGACTATGCAAGGCTAATTGAATATCAATCTCAAAGTCAATACAAAATGTTCATACATAAAGTCATTTACAAACCACAAGACAAACAAGAGTTAATTTACAAAATTATAAAGCATATCGACATAATTATGAGCCACTACACAACAAAGTATAAAACAGAGACTACTCACATATAGTAATATCATGAAAATGTCATAAGGTTGTACGATCTACTTAGAACTTCAAACTCACCAAATTAACCTGCATGGTAAGGAAGCAGAGGGGGGGTGAGTACATTATGTACTCAGTGAGCAGGAAAAAACATATGTCACGAATAGAACTCGATACACACCAAGACGATACAGGTAACCCATAAGGTGAACATACAACACATAGAAACACATAAGCCTAGTCTATGACTTAACATATATTGGTTAGAAACCATATAGGCCTAACCTTTTAATTCAATCATCCAGTGAACATAGTTTCCAGTTCCAATATAAAAAATCATAAAAACATCATATGTATAAATCAAATCTCGTCAGAAAAATAAATATCAGAGTAAACCAAAACAATCATGTGTGACATTACTAGTCAACCAAACTAGCGGACACACCCACCAATCCTCTGTGTTGGCTCGACTTCATCCGTGGTGAGTCTGGACTACGGTCGACAAGAGCATCATAACCCTAGGTGATGACCTCATTGGTGTCCAGACCCTAGGTGTGAAATCACCCGCAAGTCCCGTAGAAAGGTGTTGATACAGGGACTCAACTTTTATGTACCAACTTCAAAGGGTACGGAGGTCGCTAAATCAGTTGTACCCAGTACACAATTGGCCAATTGTTTCCTCACCATTCATCAAAAATCATATGCAAATATTGAATACTAAAATTAAGTAAGGCACCATGCTTTTATTTATTGGTCCAACTGATAAAATGAAACCGTACCAAGGCCTTAAGCCAAAAGAGAATATATGCATGCAGTATATATGACTTAGTTAAGCATATGTAAGTTTCAAAACATTTTTCATTCATTGAAAGTTATCTTTCGTACTCTAGTGAAAGGTATTCAAAACTGTAGTAAGAAAATCAAACATTGTCCTTTGCCTTTCAATTGTTGAAAACAATATCATTTCTCAAAATATGAAATAAAAACATCTGTTTCACTCTAAGTGTAAAGAGTTATTCAAAACAAGGTCATTTATTAAATACATAAGTATACTAGCATTTATTTGAAAATCAATTCTACTATGCATTACTTAGGTTCAAAATTCACATACAAGTCATCATGTATGTCTTGGGATGTCCTAATCCCATTTGAAAGATATGTTTTCCCCACCTTCCCTCAAAAGAAGGTATACACTCCTTCAATTTCAACAATCCTCTACACGAGCTTCTTGATCCATAGTTCCCAAGCCTTTATACATAAAAATGTAATGTAGTTACTACTACTCCAGCATATAACTCATATTTATACCTCAACATGTAAATGTATAAGCACATTAGCTATAGGATTCAACCATTAGTTTCTTACATAGTTAATTCCCTTCTTATTCATATAAGCTTTCTTTTATATTTTTCCAAAGCATGTAATGCCTTGATCTAATATACCTACACATTTCAAATCATAATTGAGCACATTTTAATCTAAGCACATTATGCCACTACTCATCAATATAAGCAACAATTCAACTTTACTCTAAGTGAACATGAAAGTTTCTTTTCAATGCACACAATCAAAATCCTTAAATCCTAAGCCAAGTTTACTTAGGCATTTTATCAAACACCTAAAGGTATAAACTTGAAATCCCCTTTCCAATGAACTTCTTCCCCATTTTTCAACATCAATTCACATTATACATACCTAATTAACATCATAGATTCATTTAAACCATCAATTTCAAAAGATATTCAAAATTTCACAAACTTTCATTAGAGAGAGATCATTTTGGTTTTGGCTTAAAGAAGATTCGCCATGACCCATTTCATTCGTCTAAACTATGTTTCATGCATATTCAAGCATGAGAACAACATATCTTAACACCAAACTCAAAATCATAATGTAGAGAGAGATAAGACAAAATTTACCTAAACTTTCCTTTAGAGATATCTTCCATTCCTTTGACAATTTCTTAAATATAATGATAGATTTGAGTTCTTTGACCCCAAATTAACTTAGAACACCTTAGTTTGGGTTGAAGAATCAAAAACTTGGTGAAATTTTGGTGAGGGCTGAACCTTCCTCTTTTCCTCCTCTCTTCTCCTTTCTTCTCCTTTGTTTTAACTAAAACATAGTGGTTTAATGCCAAATAAAGTGGGTGCATGGCCATAAGGTGAATAAGGGTCTAGAATTTGACTCTTCTTTGACCAAACATGGTGAATTTACCCTTTTGCCCTTAGTTTATGTGAAATTACCATTATACCCTCTAAACTTTCATAAATTTGCAATTAAGCCCAAAATTTAAGAATGACCAAAAATTTTACTTTCATTTTGGTCCTTGGTCTTTTGAAAATTATAATTAAGCCCTTTAAATTTATAAAATTACATTTTGGTCCTCCAAGAATTGAAAAATTACATTTAGCTTCTAACAATTTTCAAATAAGCCCTTATGTACACCAACCTTTCCAATTAAGCTTTCTAAGTGTCCAATAAGTCTATAAATCATTTCTAATCACCCCTAAGGCATTAGAACACGTTTAAGTCAACCATCATGGTAATATCCATCCAATGAAATTGATTTTACACATTTAAAAGCTTATATATCAGAAATCTCCAAGATTTTGCATACCGATAAACTCCAAGTTCATGTAAGGGCATATAACATTATATATCATTGAAATAAATAGAAAAAAGATTAACATACATTTTTGAGCTCATATACAACCATGCATATGTCAATAAATAGTATCTCCAAGTATGGACTAATGAAAAAAGGGCTCAGAAAATTCAGTGTTACATCCACAATTATACTTGAGCTGATTAATCAAAAAACTGAACAAACTGTTTAAAAAGACAGTAAGGTTGTGATGTTGGTAGACGCTACTTCTAGTTCTCGCAAGAAGAACCAAAAGAAGAAGAAGAAGTTCAGGAAGCCAGTGGGAGGTGTAGCCAAGAAGAAAGCGAAAGAGACAACATCAAAGGGGATATGCTTCTATTGTAATAAGGAAGGACGTTGGAAGAGAAACTGCAAAGCTTATCTGGACTTGTTGAAGTAGAAGAAGGCATTAGATGCCCCACCATTACTTTAGGTATGTTATTTGTCATTAAGGTTAACACTATTTCTGATCATAACATTTAGGTTTTAGATACCAGATGTGGCTCACACATATGTGTTGATATGCAGGGTCTCAGGGATAGTAGATCACTAAAGAATGGAGAGATGGACCTACGTGTGGGAAATGAAGCAAAAGTTACTACATTAGCCGTAGAAAAATATGTATTGTATCTTTCTAGTTGGCTAGAGCTAATTTTGGATAATTGCTATTATGTACCCATTGCGACAAAGAACATTGTATCTATTTCATGTCTTAATAAAGCGGGATTTCATTTAACTTTTTCAAACAATGGTTGTTCAATTAAGTTGAATTAAATATTGTATGGTACTGCTACATTGTGTAATGGTATTTACATATTAGATATATGTAATCCAATTTCAAATATCAATGACAATAAAAGACAAAAATAAGATAACTTAAAATCATCTTACTTATGGCATTGTTGACTTGGCCATAAAAATGAGAAATGCATGATTAAGCTACACAAGAGTGGTAGCTTAGGATCATTTAATTATGAATCATATGATAGATGTGAATCTTGCTTGTTAGGTAAGATGACTAAATTACCTTTTAAAGGAAAGGGTGAACGAGTGAATGGGCTATTAGACCTAATACATTCTGATGTATGTGGTCCGATGTCCATTCATACCAGAGGTGGTTTATGTACTTCATTACCTTTATTGATGATTATTGACGATATGGGTATGTGTATCTAATGAGATACAAGTCTGAAGCATTTAAAATGTTCAAACAATTTAGACATGAAGTAGAGAAACAACTTAGTAGAAGTATTAAGACACTTCGATCGGATCGAGGTGGTGAACACTTAAACGAGTAGTATCTCAGAGATACTGGGATAGTGTCCCACTGGACTCCATATTACACACCATAATATAGCGGTGTGGGTGAAAGGAGAAACCGAACCTTGTTAGACATAGTATGGTCAATGATAGGCATAGCAAATGTATCAAAATCTTTTTAGAGTTATGCACTCGAGAATTCTATTTATGTGACAAACAGAGTCCATTTAAAGGTAGTTGAAGTTACTCCTTTTGCGATATAGACTAACAGGGGTTGTCTAGTCTACATGAAGCAGATTCAATCAAAAAAGCTTAAAGTGAAATCAGATAAATGTATGTTTATAGGATATCCTAAAGAAATAATTGGATATCAATTATATAATGTTTTAGAGCAAAAGGTTTTTGTCTCAAAGCAAGCTTTCTTTTCAGAGAAAGAGTTTCTTCTAAGAGAAGATAGTGGGAGCAAAGTTGAACTTGATGAAGTTCATGGTGCTTAAACAGATGCAGATCAACCGTCTGAACTTCGAAATTGTTGTTCACAAAGATGAGACAACATTTGAACCTTCTAACACACAAAATGTTCGTAGGTCAAATAGGATACATAATGTTCTAGAGAGATATGGATTTTTTGTAAGTGAATAAAATGACATATTGCTCATCAAAGAAGATGAGCCTACAACCTATGAAGAGGCTCTAAAGAGTTTAGAATATGAAAATGGCTTCAATTCATGAAATCTGAAATAGATTCCATGTATGAAAACCAAGTATAGACTTTGGTTAACCACCTAAAGGGCTAAAACCTATGGTAGGAAAGTGAATTTTGAAGAAAAAAATCGACATGGATGGTAATGTGATTACCTATAAAGCGAGGCTAGTTGCTAAATGTTATCGTCAAAGATAAGGAGTTAACTGTGATGAGACATTTAGCCTCGTAGCCATGCTTAAATCCATTAGAATACTCCTAGCCATTGTTGCTTATTATGATTATGAAATATGGCAAATGGGTATGTAGATGACTTTCCTGAATGGAAACCTAGTTGAGGATGTGCATATGATACAACCTAAGGGCTTCATATCTAAAGATGGTAAAAGAGTATGCAAGCTTCAAAAATCTATTTATAGATTCAAGCAAGAATCTAGGATTTGGAACATCCGATTTGATGAGATAGTCAAAGAGTCTAGTTTCTTACAAAATCCTAATGAACCTTGTGTTTACAAGAAGGTTAGTAGGAGTGCTATCTGTTGACTATAATTTATACAAAACAATTTACTCATTTTAAGCTCAAAAATTACAAATATACAGGTCATGACTTGTAGTTAGAAAGCAGATATCGATCCTATAGGGATTAATGCCCAGACACCACTTAATTCAGATCAAGCTTTGTTTAAGAAACAAAATTGTTTAATGGAAATAATCTGGAAAATTAAATTAAAATTGAAAGACTAATAATAAATAATGATTAACACCAAAATGCTGAAAATTAGAATTCAAGAATCTAATTACTAGAGATCACTTTCTCCCTATTTTGTCTCCCTCATATTTTATTAATCGAATTGTGACTCACCTAAGATTTTCAAATGTATTAACTACCCTCTCTTAAGATGTAATTAATTGTCCCTAATCAAATTTAATGAAGTCAATTGAACGATCTTTCAACCTACCCAATCACTACACCAATTTAACTAGTTATTAAACTATCTTATGGTTGATCAATTGAATTAGCCGAGATCTCTCTTCTAACTAATCAATTAACATAATGATTGCAAGTCTATAAGTTGCCAACTCTTGTTGTACAATCCTATAAAAATAACCTTACTCCCTCTCCCGATTTATTGGAACATAAAAATAAAATTAACAATCATCAAAGATAACTTTCATTCAATTTAATAAAATAGGAGTTTAACAAAAGTAGTTCAAAAGCAATCTCTAAAAACAAATCAGCCACTCATGGTCTCCATAACATTATCAACACCCAAATATTTCATTCTACAAAGATTAGAAGAGAAAAATTTAATAGAAAATTGAATAAAGAAACTCCTCTTCTTTTCCAAAATCTGGAATTTTTGATGTTCATGTGTTGTTTTCCCAATCTTGATGATAATCCTTGAATCTTCACTTCCTTAAGACTCAAAACTTGTATTCTTCACTCAAGGAGGCTCTTTTCTACAGAGTGTTTTCTTCCTCCTTCATCTATGGAGGCTTAATTATCTTTTATAATCTAGAAACCCTAAGTTTAATTGAGCCCCATATAATGTCTCAAATTAAAGTTCCCATATAATGTCTCAAATTTAATTGTGGGATTTTGCAACAGAATGTCTCCTCTCCTCTTCTCCTTTTTGATCTCTAGCTTAATCTCCAAGTTGCTCAATCTTCCTTCCTATATAAAAATAATCAATTATTACCTTAAATTAACATCAAACATAAAAGAACAAAAATGAAAATCAAACTAAATGAAAACACAAAAAATGAATCCTAAACTACAACAATAATCAACAATTATGCAAGAAACACATGCCAATTACTTAGAAAAACATAGACTAATACACAACTATCACTATCATATTCCTTGTATTATATATGGATAACATATTACTAATAGGAAATGATTTCTCAAGTTTTCAGTCAGTCAAAATTTGGTTGTCCTAAAATTTTTCCATAAAAGACCTTGGAGAAGCAACTTATATATTGGGAATAAAGATATATAGAGATAGATTATGGAAGTTCCTAGGTCTTTCACAGTTAACATACATAGATAAAGTGCTAAAGAGGTTTAGCATAGAGCATTCTAAAAGAGGGTTTATTTCCATGACTTATGGGATAAAACTCTCAAAATCTGTGTCCTAAGATGCAAGATGAAAAGACTCGCATAAGTATGATCCTATATGCTTCGACAGTAGCATCAATCATGTATGCTATGTTATATACAAGACCTACAAGTAGATATCAATCAGATCTTGGTGAATGTCACTGGATAGCTATCAAGAATATCTTAAAATACTTGAGAAGGACTAAGGATGTGTTCTTAATATATGAAATAGAGATAAGTTTTCAATCTGACTAGGATGACTCCAAATCCCAGTCAGGTTATGTTTTCAAACTGAATGGTGGAGCACTCAGTTGGAAGAGTTCCAAACAAGAGCTGACTGTAGATTCAACGACAGAGTCAGAGTATAATGCAGCTTCGAAAGCGGCGAAAGAAGTTGTTTGGATCAAGAAGTTTGTTATGTAACTTGGAGTGGTTCTGAGCATAGTAAAACCAATACTATTGTATTGTGACAACAATTGGGCTATTGCTCAAAGTAAGGAACCAAGGTCTCATTAGAGGTCTAAGCACGTACTTAAGAGATATCACCTGATCAAGGAGATAATTAATAGATGTGATATGAAGATAGAGAGAGTGCCCACATATCAGAACCTTGCTGATCCTTTGACTAAGCTACTTTCTCAAATAAAATTTCATTCTAGTGTACTCACCTATGGTATTAGATACAAAGGCGATTGGCTTTAGTGCAAGTGGTAGATTGTTAGAGTAGTATTCTAAAGGCAATCACCTTTAGTACTTTTTTATAAACTTTATTTTGATTAATAAAGAAAAAGGCAATTTTTCATTAATTTGATATTTGTTTATATATGAATTGACATAGATCTTAAATCAAATTAATGAAGTCTATAATACAAAATATAACATGAAGGAAATCATGATGAGATCAAGATAATGGATTCCTATCATATGCAATTATATTAGTATCTAAATAATCCCTAGTGATAAGATTAATAAGACAGGACATTATTAATCTAGATAGACTAGCGCATGATATACTCCTTGAATTTGATTAAGCAGTGGATCTCACAAACTGTAAGTATGAAATGTTTAGAGTTAACATGTGGATGCTCACTAAGAGTTGTAAGTATATTGAAAGACCCACTATGAGATTATCATATGGATAATCTATCAAATGTCAATGATTAATCTCCTTATAGTAATGGTGCAAATATCTTTAGACTTGAGGTCCTCAAGGATATCTTGGATACTAATCCTGTGCTTTGACATCATTCCTTGTCACCTCAAGTTGAGGTCACTTTTAGGTTGGTGATTTGATACAACTATTGGTATTCGTAGGTAATTGGGTAGCCAATAAAGGATTCACCACTCTCGATAGAAGGAGATGATACCCACGATCTCTTGATGAGATCATTACTCAAGAGTGTCTCGCTAGAGTAGTTATGTGTCATGAAGAGAGTCTTCAATGACACATAAAGTAATGAGATCCCAAGATAAGAACTAACATCAGTTGGACTATATGTGACGTAGTTAGTCTAGTGGGAGTTGACACATAGCCTATACTCTGAACCAAGTAGGGTACAGTATGGTAAAAGGATGAATTGCATGGTAATTGTCTATGGAAGGGTTCATAAGTTAGATAATTAATTATCGAAGAGTTTGTGTGTTATAGATAATTAATTATCGAAGAGTTTATGTGATAATCCACTTATTTCTAGTAAATTGTCACCATGAATCCCTCCATGATTTTCTTGAATTAAGAGTTAATTCAAGTGCCTAAAATAACTAGGAACCTAAAGGTCACACACATAAAATATCAAATGAAAAATACAATATGTATGACTATTTTTAAGTAGGCCACGACCATGACTGAAGGCGAGGCTAGGATTTAAGCCACGATCGTGACTGAAACCTCGATAGTTGATACATAAGTGAGTTATTCACTTATCTACAAAAGGTTTTTCCAGTTCTTACACACTCAAATGAGAGAGAAAGGGATTTAGAAGAGTTATAGAGAGAGAGAAAAGAGGTCTTGAGTTGTCTGCATGCAATTTATGCAATTGTAGAATAAATCTAATGGAATGCTAGATATTCTTAATCTATCTTCCATTTGAACATCTACTTGAATTCATCAGGTTTGGTTTTCAAACACCCTCACACACTTCTTCTTCATCATCCTTGCTTGTTCTTAGGTGATTAAGAAAGGGTTTGGTGTTTGCAACAACCCAAACAAGGAGAAGAAACAAGAAAGGAGAAGAAAAAAAAGGTAAAAAGTTTTAAATTTCATGTTCTTATTATATGTCTATGCATGCATGTATGATTCTGGCTTTTCGGGGTTGTCATGGTGTCGGAATTTAGATTTCGACACTTTTGCTGCATTCTTATGCATGTATACATGGATAACCCAACATTATATTGATACTCACTCCTAAATCTGCGAACGCCCTGTCTATGTTGACTCCATTAATATTGCAAGGAATTTAAATATTCCCTGGATCCTCTTTCTTCTGTGCTATGTTAGGGTTTTCTTCTGATATGCACTCCTTAACCTTCTTCTTGACTAATTCCTTTAGTGTAAGCCTCATTTGTATATGTTTCTTTATGTCCTCAACCTTGTTTGATTTAACCTCCTTAAAATTCCTTATTGCCCTAATTGAAATTGACTTCCGTTGAACTAGAATAGGGTATGGAATTTTAGGTTGAGGTTCCTTAATTGGCTCAATTATAAGCTCACTTGGAAGGAATTCAATAATTACTTGTCCTTCTCCCTTATCTCCATCTTCCTTTGCATGTTCAAGTGTCTTTTCCTGGTTTTGAGTGATGGGACATAATCCGTTCCTTTGGGTCAAACTCGGTATTGCTTGAAAGGGTTCCTGCATTTCGAGTAGATATTACCTCCATTAGTTGAACTATTTGGACCTCTAAATTGTGTATTAAAGAGGCATGGTTCTTGATGACTTGCTCAAATTTACTTCCAAGCCTCCTGTGTGCATCCTCCATGTCTCTAATTTTATCTAAAATCTTATCAGACTTAGATTCCATTGAGCTTGCTTTATCTTTTTGGAAGCCTGATTGTCCTTCAGGTCTAAACTATCCTCCAACATTATTTGTCCAAGAGAAGTTAGCATGATTCTTCCACCCAGGGTTATAAGTGTTGGAGTAGGGATGGTTCCCCCCTCCTTGTCCATATTGAGCTCCCATATAATTCACTTGCTCTAGATCACTTTCCTTTATCAAGTAACAGTCCACTGTATCATGGTCCATTTATCCAGAAAGTTCATACTTTTGCATGTCTTTCATCGGAATTGAGGACGAAGCCTTCGTATTGTTAAGCTATTGATTAAAGTTATCAATTTTCACTTGCATTTTTGTCATTTGATCGATAGCCACAATTTCTTTTTGCTCTTGGAAGGTAGTAGTTTGTCTACTCCGCTCATTCATCCACAGGCAACTATTACTCGCCGTCTCCTCTATCAGCTCTTTTGCTTCATCAACCGTCTTTCTTATTAATGATCCTCCTAAAATTGCATCGATCATGCCTCTCATATGTGGGGTTACTCCGTTATAGAATGTTTGCAACAAGAATTCCTTAGGTAAGTTGTGGTATGGGCATTTTCATTACAAATCCTTATATTGTTTCTACACTTCATAGATCAATTCCCCATCCCTTTGCTGGAAGTTGATAATTTCCTTGATGATCATAACGGTCTTAGTCAAGGGAAATACTTATCTAAAATGGCACTAACTAGCTGATCCCACATCATGATGTTGGCTGAGTTAAAGGAATGATACCAAGCCTTTGCTCTATCTCTAAGGGTAAATGGGAAAAGCCTAATTCTAACCACATCTTCTGACATTTGATAGTACTGAAAGGTATCACAGATTTCAAGGAAGTTCACTATATGTGCATTAGGATCCTTGTTCGTTAGTCCATAAAACTGCACGTTTGGTTGAAGCATGTTTAGGAGGGCTGGTTTGATTTCAAATGATGCTACTTATACGGGTGGCCTAGTTACTCCTTAGTTAACTGCACTGAACCTGGTCTCATGAAGTCCATAAGGTTCTGCTGTTGACACCCTTGGTTCACTCTGTGGTCCAAATCTCATTGAAATTCCTCAACCATTGCTACTTTTGCAATTTCCTTTTCTTCTTCACGCTAAGATTTCCTAATAAATTGTTCTAATCGAGTTATGTCTAAATGTAAGGTTTCGACTGCAGGACTTGATCTTCTCGTGACTCTTGTGTTCATGCAAGAGCACGATTTGAGAAATAAAAAGAAAGAACAAAAACAAAAATAAACCAAAAACTAATTAAGTGGCTTAAACTATAAAACTAAAGTAATCACCTCCTCGGTAACAGTACCAAAAAATTAATCATGGTTTTTCGATGAGTGGAAATTCTAATTAATAACCTCGATAATCTGCAAGCGCATAGGTCGTTCATGTAGTACCTAAGGTGTCGATCCCACTAGGAGGGATATTCTAATCCTAAAATCTAAGGCTAAACAATTTATAGAAATTCAAATGTAATGAAACGAAAAAAAGAATGCAATTCAATCAATTAAATCAATTCAAGAATCAATCATGAAAATATTAACAAATTAACAATTGCAAAGCACACTCAAGAATCAACCTAAGGGAATTATCAATTAAGAGAAAGGGGAATTTTTATCTATCTTTAACGTTAACCTAATGAATTATTGGATTACTAGTCCTAGACAATCCTAGGGTTGATTACTCTTTCTCGAGTTATAACCACTAACCCTAACCCTAATCGGACTATGGAAATTTGCAATTTCTCAATTAACAATCTATCTAAAACCCTAATTAGATCTGAAGCTTTCCAATAAACTATTGGGAACCTATGCGAGATCTTTCACATAATTACCTATTTGATTAATTTCTTGTTCTTATTAAATCACCTAACTCTCATTAGCCCAATTTAAATATTTTTCATTTGATTCACCCTCTCAGTCTATTATCAAATTATGCAATCACAATAATTCCAATAAACATAGAACAATCAGATTTTATTAAATTAAAGGTAAAAAACCCGAAGGTGAGTATAGACCATCTCAATATTCACAATCCTTCATCAAAATGCTATTTCCAATTCTATAGAATAATAAAAATGAAAGATAATAGGAAATACGATTCTAAACGGAGACGAGAGGTAGCAATGTCAGAAACTTCTAATCTAGGAAATACGTAGATGTTGGCTTCTTCTCCATTTCTCTCTTCCTTCTTCTCTTTCTCTGTCTCTAAACAATTCTCTATGGCTTTCGCTCCAAAAGTGGTTGATACAAAAACTCCTCCTTTTCTTTGTTTTATTCTTTATATATCTTTTGTGTTCTGGGCAGCCCTAGGGCTTTTCTGGGGTTTGACAGATCAAAAAAATCCCTTAAAACTTAACATTTTTTAGTGTCTTCTCGTCTGCCGGACGTAAACTATGACTGCGGCCCTTCTGGCCACGATCGTGGGCTATATCTGAGCCTTCTGTCACGATCGTGGCCCCATGGGCCGTGTCTTAAGCTTCTGTCATGATCGTAGCATATGGGCCATGATCATGGGCTGACTCCAATGCTTCTGCGCCACGATCATCAGTTGTTGTTTAGGCCTGAGTATCTCTGAAACTTCTTTGTTCTTCGATGTTGACCTTGAAATACTAACAAACACATCAAGGTATCTCAAAGACATAATAATTAAACTCAAAGACCTGTACTTAAACACAATTAATTAACAAACTAACACAATTGTCACCTAAACACATATTAAACGATTAAGTTAACAATTAAATACATATCAAACTAAGCCTTAAAACGTGATGCAATTCACACTTATCAATGACATTGGACATGGTGTTAAATCCTTCAGGTTCTTTTTACTTAGGTATAAAAAGTCCATCTTAATTATTTAACTATTCAAAGTTTCTTAGCATATATATTCCAAGTTCTTTTTTCTCATTATGGCAAAAATAGCTTTATATAACAACATATTTGTAAAAGTTTAAAATTTTGTTGCTAAAGACTTTAATAAAATTAAAAAGGAACGATAATAATAATTTGTTTTTATATAAGAAAAGGAAAGAAAATTTAAAAAATGGTTGCAGTTAAGTCTTATTTATGTAACATCTAGAATTGTTTCTATAGTTCTAGTCAACTCTTTAGTAGCAAGTATTAGCATTATTATTATATAGGTGTATATATGAATATAACAAAATCAATAACACAATAAACCATCTCTCTCTCTCTCTCTCTCTCAAAATATCTCTCAATAAATAGCTCAAAATCTAGAATTGGAATCAAAATCCAATCTTGGCACAACACAACCAATGAAGAAATGAATATGTTAATTTAATTTAGTGATTGAGAAGAAGCATTAAGGAGAGAAGCAGTTGTGTCATTTAGGATAGTTAGTTGTGTGATTGATTCTAAATGGTATTGCATGATCTCGAATTTATTCACTTTAGGAGAGATTTTCAGGGGTTGGTGTCTTTAGGGGAATTTATGCATCTAAAATTAGGTTGGTTTGATTCCAGTTAGTAAAAGGAGATGGATAGAAGCTAGCTAGTGAGTTCTCTATAGTTAACCGCTAATTAACTCAATTAAAGAGAAATTAAACTACTGTTTGTTCACTTGTATATATGAGAGTATATTAGATTTAGGAGTTATTTATTTGATATCTATCTTAATCTGATTCAATTCAAAAATCATATTTACATAACCTTTTTCTAAATATTTAATTCCATATTTCAATTAGCTATTTTTATTTTTATTTTTCTTGTTCATATATTTCATTTAAACTTTAGCAAATGAAATTATTAAGCTCAAATGGGTTTGAATGTGACTTCTCTAAGTCAAATTAAGTTTTTATTTTCTTTGTGATTTTTTGAACATATACAACATTAAATTGAAACTATTTTGTCATTACTGATGGCAGAAAAGAGAAACTACAAATATTGGAGTGATAAAACTCTAATTAAAATTATTGGCTTTATGTTACGATAATGATTTAAGCATATACATATGGTGTTATTTTCAAAGCAAATTATGTGAAAATTTGTGAACTTATCCTTGCTTTCAGACTATATTGTGTTAAATAAGGAATATAATCGTGAACTAACTGAAATAAATAAATTAAATCAAGTTAAGATATCCAAAACTCGAAACTATCCAACTAGAAGTTGATTTCATACACTCATCTCAAGTTTTCTTTGCTATACCTAATAAGCCACATCTTGATGCATGTCGAATGCACTAGAAAATAACCCTAACTTTGCACTCTAAGATTGATAGCAGCAGTAAGTAGGGACTGTACACACAGGGAGTGCTCGTGTAGCTTTTGCAATGAAAGAAATTAGTGTTTAGGATATAAGGCGGTTTGTTTGGATGCAAATAACAAAATGAAATAAAATTGAACTAAGAAAACCAAATCAAATTAAAAAGCATCAAAATGTGAAAATTGATGAATGAGTTTGGAATGTAGTTCTTAGTTCAATCTAAAGTAAAATTGAACTAAAGAAAATAAATCAAATTAAAAAGCATCAAAATGTGAAAATTGATGAATGAGTTTGAAATCGAATTCTTAGTTTAATCTCAGCCTACACATAATTAAACATACTTTATTGAATTTTTTTTCACACCTCTCTTAGCAACTATTAATCGTAGGTTAACAATAAAATCTGTTAACCTTAGTTTTCCCTTAAGTAGTGTTTAATTAAAAAAAGGTTTTAACTAAACCTAGCTACCAAACAATCTAGAACAAGCTTCTAGATTTAGTAGGACATCCCATATTATGAATAAGGAAAAAAGATCAATCTAGGAAACAGTCACACAAACTCAGGTCATTTAACCTATGTTATGTTATCCCTAATGATTCAACACCATTAGTTGCCATAAATAAATCCAAAACACAAACATTATTTATCGTATTTGAGATTCTAGCAGTGGGTTACAATAAAACAATCTAACGAACATATTCAAATCATCTTTACACAATACCCAATTCATTAGATATAGAATGACCTAAACAATCCCTAAATAGAGAAGGATTAAACAATACACAATGACGATATACTCAAATGTGATCCTCAATGTCGATTTCACCTCCGAGCCAGAAGAAGAAAGATTAGCCCTCTATATATCCCAAAGAATCAAGAGTTTTACCCCTCCTCTTTGTCTAAAAAAGATTTCTTCCACCTTTGGTCGCTTAAAATGTGAATTTCTAGAAAAACTAGATTTTTTGGTTATTAGCTATTGTTGCCTAAAAAATTCAATTCATTACTTTATAAAGATTCAAACTGCTATTATATCCATTCAATATTGTTGCCATGGTTTAAAACTGTTTTATTGCCTTAGCCAAAATTTTAGACAACATTATTCATTTTGTTGCCTAATAAAAAATATTTTGTTGCCTAACACCTATAGCAATGCCACCTTATTTAATGGTAAGAATTATATTGCCTTAGTAAAAAGGCAACAATAATTGTACGTATTGTTATGCATTTGTCTGTTGCTTAAAGCCCTTTTTCCTATAGTGCCTTTTTTCTTTTTTAAATATAGTAAAGCTATGTCATGACTAATGTTTAAAAAATTGAATCAGAAGTTAAAATGGTAAGAGAAGAGATTTAAGATTTAAAAGGTTCAACCGGTATTAAATCGTCATAGAATCGACTAAAGATTAAAAAATTAAATAATTTAAAATATGATTGAAAGAGATCGTCTTTATCTATTAAATAATTTGAAGTTTAATCGAAAAAAGAATATCAAATAAAAATTAATTGATTTATTTTAATTTATAAAAACTTATTAATTTGTAAAAATTGAGTGACTAATTAATAAATTCGTCATTTTTAACAACAAAATTTATTAAAATAAATCGAACCGAAAAGTTAAAAATCGAGATGAAAAATTAGACGGTCCAAAGATTTTACATTTGAACTATCAAACTGGATGAATTTTTTAATCATTGGTCATGACCTCTAAGATCGGAGTAGGAATATACACCAATTAATCAAGCTAGCCGTTCTAAAATTCTTGCTTTGAATAAATACTTAAAGGTCAAGACACTATAAAATGAATGTAAGAGCATTAACTAAAATGTGTCACCCCTTTATTTTGGGTAAAATATCGGAAAGTATAATAGGAAATTATAAGTATGACCATTCAATACTGACAAATCAAATCATGAGTCCATTTTTAATTATTTAGAACCATGCATCAACATTGGTATAAATTCTCAATTTGGTTGATACAATCCGTAAATACTCTTTAAATGACATTGGAAAACAGCGTTTTGATATACTTGGAGTAAGAAAGATAATATCTTCAATTCATGCCGAATCTCTTGCACTTGACATGCTTCTATCATATAAAATATAATGTGGTCGCATTTTTAATTTTCATTTAAGCTTTGAGACCATGACATCATGATTCATTTTCAAAATTCCTGGGAAAAGACTCACCTCGATTAGACTATTTGAAAACGAAAGATACCAAAATTTTGATATCATAATAGTATACTTAAGCCCCTGTTTACGGTGAAGAATGCATTATTCGGTCCCAAGAACCTGTGGTGGGCGGTCCAATATTTAAATGCTTAGACAAACAATTTATGCTCAATTTTTGCATATAGTGAAACTACGATTGGAGAATTCAGGAATCACCTTTTTGACATAAATCTTCGAAGCAAAACCTAATCAAGATTATCGTCAACTGCTGACTTTAACACTTCCGAGGACAACATCCTCGCAGCCAACAATATCATGGTGCGTGTACATCAAAGAAATGCTGGTTCATAGGCCGCCATGTGTTATTTGATTGGCCACTTGAAAGAAAACCACCTAGGAAAGAATTGACGGTTACAAGAATATGAGGACCACCATGGCAATCACCACTGATGCCTCCACCACCACCATCAGGGATGCATTTCCTTTTACTGTTTCCATCATCTTGGACTATTTTACTTGGGATCGGTCCAATAAGAGGCCGCCTTTTCCAAATCGAATACTGATAAAATATTATCTTCTTTAGTGACAAAAGTATACCTTCCGTATATATATATTTATATATAATATATATATTATTTTCACTAGAGCTATCCTGACTTGCATCAACATGTCACAAATTTCTTTTCCGTCATCTTTCTTTTCTTTTCTCAAATATATTCTTTCAAAGACTTTCTTCTTTCCTTTTCCTTGCTATTTTCTCCATTACCTTGCCGTTGAGAGTCCTTTTTACATGCAAAATCAAAGAATAGCTTGCCCCTTTATTCTTATCAAAATGGCTACTTTTGATCTTGCCCACAGAGGATCTTCACTTCTAACACTTTGGGATTTGAATTGTAGCCCCTTTATTCTTATCAAAATGGCCATGTTTTGATCATGCCCAATCAGGATCTTCACTTTGATACACAGCGTTTCAGAGGCATGCTAATGAGGCTTTTGTGCCGGTTGTTCTTTTTTTTCTCCCTGTTGCTTTTCCTTTTTGTTTGGCCCGTGTGGGCAGGCATAACTAAATCTTCTACTTAAGTGCCTAGCCAATACGAGGTTCCATATTGAAGAATTGTTGTTTCCCAACATACACCCGAATATTCGTCGACAGAGTTTGTTATGAGAAGAGAGAGGGAGAGACAGAAATTACAGAGAAGATTGAGAGAGAGAAAACGACATCATTCATTCATTACCAACATACTTACATAGGAGAGAATTCATGCTTAATATAGACTCGCGAATCATTCTCTACACTCTCATGCATAGGTGATTCTATAGAACTTATTTTAAACGTTGCGTATAACAGCTCACTATTTTTTCCTTTTCCGCTGCGCTGCGCTAAACTTCGTTGTCTTCAATAATCTCTGCAACAATCCCCTTCTCCTTAACATCTTTGTCAATCAGATTAATTTCAGGAAACCGTTTTTGAAGGTCGAAGACATGCTCCTAAGTGGCATTATTGTGCTCCCCATCTGACCATTGGATCAACCACTGTGTGACCGCCCGATTATGTCTTTTGGTAATGCGTCTATCCAAAATCGCCACTAGAACTCATTCTACTGGCGTCAGACATGTTGGTAGTGATGAAATAGTGCGGTCCTGCCCTTCCTGTGCTTTTTTAAGCTGTGATATATGGAACACTGGGTGTATCGCTGTATGAGTCGGCTACTCCAACTTATACATCACCTTCCCAATATGTTGGATCACCCTATAAGGACCATAATATAACGGAGAGAGTTTCTGATTACTTCTCCTCTGCAGCAAAAATTGTTTATAGGGCTGTAATTTCAGTAATACCATATCTCCAACCTCGAATTCTCGTTCCGCATGTTTTGAATCTGTGTACTACTTCATTCGATTTTGAGCTCTCTATAGATAAAACCTTGTAACATTAAGCATTGCCTCCCGACTATGTAAAACCTTATCGACTTCCATAATCCTGGAATCGCCTGGAATATATGGAGTGTACACAGGGGGTGGATAACTGTATAGGACCTCGAACGGAGTCGTGTTAATTAAGGTTTGATAAGTGGTGTTATACCACCATTCGGCCAACGCGATCCACTCTACCCACTTTTAATGTGTTTCTCAGCAAAAACAACGCAGATAAGTTTTAAAGATTTTATTGACTGCTTCTGTTTGGTCGTCTGTTTGCGGATGGTAAGCCGTGGAATACTTCAGCTGAACCCCTTGTAACCTCAAAAGTTCCTACCAAAACTTGCTCAAGAAAACAGGATCTCGGTCATTGACTATTGACTCAGGCATTCCATGTAACTTAAACACATTGTTAAGAATTAATTCGGCAATGTCACTAGCGGAGTAAGGATGCTACACAGGAATGAAGTGAAAATATTTTGTGAACCGATCAACTATCACCAGTATAATAGACTTACCCTTCGAGATAGGTAACCCTTCCACAAAGTACATACTCACTTCCTTCCAGCTTCCCTCAGGTATTCCAAGAGGTTGCAATAACCCCGGGTAGGTGGAGTCATCGTATTTGTTTCTCTGACAATTCATACAGTTCTGAACATAAATCCTCACGTCCCTATCCATTCCCTTCCAGAAAAACATTTGCTGTAATTTCTTTGTGGTCGCCACTGCCCCTGTATGGCCCCTTATAGCGTCGTTGTGACTAATGCTGATTATGCGTTGTCGGAGGTTTGGATTAGCTCCTACCACGAGTCGACCCTTCCATCTTAATAACCCTTCCTGCCATTCATATATGCCCGATTTAACAGTGCCCAATTCTAAAGTCGTGATCAGTCCTCGAATGACTTCATCTTTCTACCTACTTTTTTTTACGTCTTTTAAAAGTTCACTTTGTATTTGCATTATTGTCATCACGAACATTTCAATGCTTGTGATCCTCAAAAGAGAGTCTACCGCTACATTCTCCTTACCACTGCGATACTGGACTTCGAAATTATATCCCAATAACTTCGATAACCATGATTGCTGAAAAGGGGTTGATAGCCTTTGCTCCAGTAAATATTTTAAACTTCGATGGTCGGTCCGAACAATGAAGGGTCTGGGAGTCAGGTAATGGTGCTATTGCTTAATAACCTTAATTACCACTAAGAACTTCTTCTCGTATGTCGATAAACCTTGATGTTGCCTCGCTAAGGATTTGCTTAGGAAGGCAATTGGGTGGCCTGCTTGTTGCAATACTGCCCCAATTCCCTATCCACAAGCATCGGCTTCAATTATAAAAGGATTGGATAAGTCAGGTAACGCCAGCACTGGAGCAGATATGATAGCCCTTTTCAAACTCTTAAATGTCGACTATTACTCTTATTGCCAGCTCCATTTAGTTGCTTTTTCCTTCGTAAGTAGGTCTGTAAGGGGCTTCATTGTAGCTTCATACCCTTTAATAAAGCGTCTGTAATAACCTGTGATCCCCAAAAAGCCTCGCAAGTCTTTGGTGTTTTGTGGTACAGGCCACTCCTCTATCGTTTCATCCTTCCGCATGTCTGTGACTACACCTTCCTCAGAGATGGTGTAACCTAGATAATCTACCTGTCGAGCTCCAAACACGCACTTGTTTCCCCTCAAGAACAATTGGTCTTCCCGTAGTGTTTGAAGTGCCACCGAGATGTGTTCTACATGTAATGACAATGAAAGGCTGTAAATCAGTATGTCGTCAAAGAAAACTAGAATAAACTGATGTAGATGTGGCTTAAACAATTTGTTCATTAATCGTTGGAACGTCGAAGGCGTGTTCGTCAGTCCGAAAGGCATTACCAAGAACTCGTAATGCCCTTCATGCGTCTTAAACACCATCTTTGGAATATCTTCGGGTTGCATTTGGATATGGTGGTAACCCGACCGCATATCCAATTGTCCTTTACTCTCCAGCTATTCAGCTCTTCTAATGGTTCTTCGATAAGGGGTATCAGAAACTTGTCCTTTACTGTCCATCTATTTAGTTCCTGGTAATCGATGCATCCTCCATGAATTATCTTTCTTCTTAACAAGAACCATTGGCGAAGCATATGGTCTGAAACTATGGCGTATGAATCCTTATCCTAGCAATTGTTTAACCTCCCGTTCAATTATGTCCTTCTGTGCTCTGGAGTAATGATACAGTCTTACGTTAATCGTGTCGATGCCGTCCACCATTTTAATCCTATGGTTGAGTGTGTGATCCGGAGGTAACTGAGATGGTTCCTGGAACACCTCTGCATAGTTGGATAACACTACATTAATTTCGTCAAATACACTTCCTTGCTCCTCCGTCATCCTCATTTGTTGTAATTGATACTCAATTGGGTAGAGCACTAGAGCATGAGTAATTGTCCGCTAGATGATTTTTGGAGCATCTTCTGGAGCCCCTTGCTTGAAACCACCCTGGATTTGCCTTCCGAGTCCCCCTTTAAAGTCACCATCTTCCCTTCCCACTTAAACGTCATCGTCCGTATTCTGAAGTTGCATAGAACATCGTCTAAGACGACTAACCACTGAACTTCCATGACGACGTCGCAGCCCTTAGCTATAAGACTAACACGTCCATCCTGAACGGCACCCCTTGTATGACCCATCCAAAATCCTCACAACACTATTTGCACTGTAGCTGTAACCCTCCACCCACCGTGATGGTAATCGGCTCTATTTCCCGGAGTTCAAACGTTCCCTTTTTTGCCACATTAATGTCCATAAAATTGTGAGTGTTGTCATTATCGATGAGGATATGAATCTTTCGTCGTTGATTCATCCCCTTTAAATGCATTTGTTTGAACTCCATTTCACCAACAAAACACCTTCACCAGAGACCATATAAAACTGAAGCTGTCTCTTCATGCATTTGTGACCAAACGTGTACTTCTCGTCACACCAAAAACAAAGAACCTTCGCTTGTTTCTCATCGAAGTCCCTTTTACTGATGGGTTTTGAAGTTTTATAATGTTGCGTTGTTGGTGACCGTAACATTAAAGGCGAAGTGGGCAACATAGCTTCTGAGCTAGAATTGCGTTGTGGTGTCGTGGATACTCTCATATTAACCATATTTCAAGTGACTTGGTTTCGATTCGTCATCGATATTCCTGTGGACAGCATAATAGCTTCTTGTTTCCTAGCTAACATATAAGCTTGGTGCAGATACCATGGTTCATGCAACTTTACAGCGACCCAAATCTCTAGCTTAAGGCCTTTAACAAAGAATCCCACTAGATATTCCTCAGATAACGATAACTGATTGGAATGATGATCGAACTATGTGCAGTACTCCTATACCATCCCATTCTACTTCAAATCCTTGAAGTCCCCCACCGGATCATCCAAAAGCTCTGCATCAAATCGTTGTGTCAGGGTCCGAGTAAATTCTGACCAATCTACCGCCTCTGTCTTACTCCGGTTCCTAAGAAATAACCGATACCATTATTGGGCTCACTCATCCATGTGTAAAACTGCTGCATTCACCTTCATATGCTCGGAAGTTTGGTCTATATGGAAAAATTGTTCGCAACGATATAGCCATAACTTGACATTATCTCCATCAAATGAGGGAAATTTAATTCTACTCAATCTAGTCAACATCCCGAGACCTTCCTTGTCATGTTTTGTGTGTGTTTTTGTCAGAGTATGACCAGATATACTACTTCCTTCCCCTTATTTCGATAGTTCTAGTGAAAGCATTGTCCTTAATTCCCACATTTCTTTTTCTAGTTTTTCAATCCGGCTCTGTACCTCCGACAGCAGCTTCTCATTTCTATCTTGCATGTCCAAAAGCATGTGCTCATGTCGGCTCTGTGTTTCTGCAAACAATTTCTCACTCCTACCTTGCGCTTCTATGAGGCTCTTCAATGTCTCTTCCAATCTATGGAAATCAGCTCCTCGTGTTCCTACAACTATAGTGGTCCTAGAATCGTCGCTCTGATACCAAATGTTAAAGAATTGTTGTTTCCCAATGTACACCTGAATATTCGTCGACAGAGTTTGTTATGAGAAGAGAGAAGGAGAGACAGAAATTACAGAGACGATTGAGAGAGAGAAAACGACATCATTCATTCATTACCAACATACTTATATAGGATGGAATTCACGCTTAATATAGAATCGCGAATCATTCTCTACACTCGCATACATAGGTGATTCTATAGAACTTATTTTAAACGATGCATATAATAGCTCACTATTTTTTCCTTTTCTGCTGTGTTATGCTAAACTTTGTTGTCTTCAATAATCTCTACAACATTCCACATCTGTGAAATTAATGAAGAATATTTCTCTCTCTCTTTACGTTTTCTTCTCTCTCTCCCTCCCTGTTCTTTCTCTTCTCTCGACCTTTTTTCTAAAATTCTTAGTATCTTAATCATCTTTGACCTCTGAGTTTTGAAAAGCTATCATCTGGTATCAAAGCCCGATCTATGACTAAAGGCATGCACTTGACGGAGTTTAGAGCTACGTTAAAAATAAAGGTTTGCTAAGAGCTCTAGCAAATGGTGAATCTCATGGAGGAGAATTTATTCCAGTACCTAGACAAGGTCAAGGAGTGTGACTTCGTCGCGCTCAATACATTAGTGGATGGTATAAAGCTCAAACAGAAATAAGATGAAGCTGTTGTAAATAGTGATGAACCGAGGTTTAGTAATGTGCACAACAAAGGTCATAGCAGCAGTGCTAGACAATTCTTAAAAATTAGTTGCTTCAAGTTTCCATATTTTGATAGCACTAACTTTGAGGGTTGGTTAAATAAATGTAACCAACTGTTCCAGCTGGATGACATTGAAGAAAAGAAGAATATCCAAATTGTAGCCATTCAATTAGAAGGACTAATGTTGGAATGGCGCCAACGTTTCACTAGGGCGTGGCCAACTCATTGTGTGCTGTCATGGAGGGATTATTCTTTAGCGGTGACCTAACATTTTATAGATGTTTTCGCCAATCCAACAGCGGAGTTAAAACACATCAAACAGTAGGGCTCTATTTTGGATTACCAAAATCTTTTTAATAAGCTTCGAAACAGAGTCCAGAAGGTGCTACCAAAAACATATTTAAAGGGACACTTTATTGGTGGCCTGAAGGGTGATCTACAAGCGACAGTGAGGGCCCTAAGATTGCAAACTCTTCATAAGGCTCAATAATTCATTAGGTTATAAGAAGTGGCATTTGAAGCATTTCAGAGAGAAAGTGATTTTAGTAGAGGCATCATTCGTCGACCACCTCTGCCACCACCAAGGAATTCGGTAATGATGGCCAAACCTTTACCAAACTGATAAACAACAGAACCCCCACGACCACCTCTTCATTCGGGGAACAACAGCCAGGCCCCTGCAATCCACCTATTGTCAGAATAGGAATTGAGGGCTAAATGGGAACATGGTGAATGTTATTATTGTTCCAAGAGATACACGTTGGAGAATTGATATAAAAGACCAGTCTATGTTCAAGCCATTAAAGTTATGCTGGAAGAGGATTTTGCTGAAGTGGATAATGAAGAGGATATCAGAGGCAAGATATTAAAAACAAATTAGAAGTATGATCCATTTTATTAACTGTAATTTTTGGGATCCCTAACTACAGAACCTTGAAAATCAAGGGAAGACTAGAAAATTGTGATGTGAATGTGTTGGTCGATTGAGCAATAGGATGATTCAGAAGTTAGGCTAGGAAGTTGAGGATTTAAAATCATTAGAAGTTACAGTAGCCAATGGTTATCTAGCTTTAGTTAATAGTCTCTATAGGGAGTTTAAATGGGAGCTAGGAGGCTGTAAATTTGTTGATGATGTAATGCTGATGCCTTTGGGAGGGTGCGAATTAAATCTAGGAATATAGTGACTTTAAAGACTTGGGGAAATGAGTTGGGAATTTGAAGAAATGGTCATGCATTTCACTTATAAAGGAAAGAAAGTGAAATTAAAAGGAACCCCACAAATTGATGTGATGGTTTTAACTCCAAGAAAGAATCATCCATGGTGGCAAATGGTTTTGAGTGGCGAAGAGGATTAGGCTTTCCTCGTATAGGTCAATAGGGTTGAGTTGCAACCTGCCTTGTGCAACACACCAGAAGAATTGAAAGACGACTTGTTTGCTTTGTTAAATCAGTATGAAGAATTGTTCTATGAGCCTAAGTATTTACCTCCACACTGTGAGTTAGATCACAAGATTGTCTTAACTCCAAAGAAACAACCCATTAATATGCAACCCTATCATTACATAGCCCTATGGGAGGATGCCATAGAGATGCTAGCTTCAGGAGTTATACAGCCTAGTCAGAGCCCATACTTATCCCCATCGTTCTAGTGAAGAAAAAAGATGTTAAGGATAAATTCCCTATTCTAGCTATAGAGGAGTTGTTGGACGAATTCAAGGGTGCTGCAATCTTTTCAAAGGTAGACTTGAGATCAGGCTATCACCAGATTAGGATGTGAGAAGAAGATGTAGAGAAAATGACTTTTGGAACAAATCATGGTCATTTCGAATTCATGGCGATGCCTTTTGGTCTCACCAATGCCCCATCAACATTCCAAGCTCTAATAAACTCGATCTTCCAAAGCTACTTAAGGAAGTTTGTCTTAGATTTCTTCAACGACATCCCTGTTTACAGTGAGGATTGGTCAACCCACCAGCAATACTTGGAGTAGGAACTTCATGTTTTGAAATCTCATGCTTTGTTTCTTAAAGCTAACAAGTGCAGCTTTGCATTCCCAAGCATTGAATATCTTGGGCACGTGATTAGCAAGGCTGGAGTTGCAACTTATCCTAACAAAGTGATAGCTATGCTACAACGACCAAAACCTATAAATATCAAATGATTTTGTTGGCTATTAGGTTTGATAAGATACTATCATCGATTTATTTGACACAGTAGCATTATAGCTCTTTCCTTAAACAATCTGTTAAAGAAGGATGCGTTTGCATGGACGGAGGAAGCAATGTGCCTTTTGAAGAATTAAAGAGGTTAGTGGTTGTTGCTCCTGTCTTAACCCTACCTAACTTTAGGAAGCCTTTTACTATAGAAACTGACGCGTGCAATGAGGGGATTGACATGGTGTTACAACGGTCACCTGATTGCTTATATAAGTATGGCTTTAGCTCTAAGATAGCTTGCCCTTTTAACCTACGAGAAAGAATCCCTAGCAATGGTGCTTGCTATAGAGAAGTGGAGACCATATCTGTTGGCCCCTGAAATATTTTTGTTAAGTGTGATATTCTGTGGAATTTGAATTTTTGTCTTAGAATGAATGGAGTTGTTAAGCATGATTTAAATAAATTATGAGGTCATGATATAATTATTATTGGAATTTAATTATTTATATTAATGTTAGTATGATTTTATTTCACTAGTTAGTGAAATTAATGCATTAAGAATGAATTAAGGGCATTTTTGGCATGTTACTTAAGTTTAGGAATCATGAAGTATAAAAGCAAGGGCAAAGAAGACTTTTTGGCATGTATTCTTCCACTTAAGGTGGAGAAAAACGTGAATTGAAGGAGAGAGTGAAGTGAAATATGAAAATGAGAGAGAAAACGGAGGAGAGTGTCGTGGGAGAAGAAGAAAATAAAAGAAAGCTAAACTAGGTTTCCAATTTTCTTAGTTTTAAAGAGTGATTTTGAAGTTGGTCAAGAAGGGAAAAAGAAAGAGGAAGAGAAGAGCTTCCATTTGAGCTAAACATATCTTTGTTTGGTGAAGATTCAAGGTAAGCCCAATTTTAACCCTTTGAATTTTTGGAAGGATTTTTGTTCATGAAGCTTAGAAAATGCATGGGTTTAAGTATTCTAGAATTAATTTTTAGTGAATATGCTTTTTGATGATGATTTATGAAAAGAATGCAAAAATGATTTTTTTACTATATCTATGAAATCACTCTTTGGAAAAAGTGCGATTTTGGGCAACAAATTTACAAGTTATAAAATACATGTTATGTAGGTTTGGTCTGGTCCATTCTGTATGTCAAGTGCACTTTGAGTAAAAGCTTCTCCCGCCTGCCCGCAAATGGCATGGAGCTCCTTCAGGGACTCCCTCATGTTTACGACTACGCAAAACCACTATGTGAGATTGTGTTAGTTCGTTCTGTTCACGACTACAAAGGACCATTTCATGGGAGTGTGTTAGCTCGTTCTATTTATGGACCTCCAAAACCATTTTGATGTACTTATGTGTTGACTTAAATGCATGATTTGGGTTGCTTATAAAGTGCTTGATAAATTAAGAATGTGGAAATGTGTGTTTCATGATGCATTGTGAATTTTTCTCAATGGTTTTGCTTGTTACCGGTTATAAAATTATTTTTGACGAGCTTTAAGCTCACCTCCCATTCCGTTCCATCTTCTGGCGATGAGTAAGAGATCGAGTGATCGAGCATAAGGGCATTACTCCAGATTATGTTTATTTTATATTTTAAGTTAGTTTTTGTAGAAAAAGGCTTTAGTTGCATTTTGAGCAATTCTTTGTGTAAATTGTGTATTTTTGTACTATAACGTATTGATACGTGGCTTGAAATGCCCATTAAAGCTTTGTAAAATGTGATTGTGTTTTTGCTCATGACTCTCAAAGTTTGTAGATTGCATTTTCAAGCATTCATAAGGGTAAAATTTTGTGTTCTGACTTCTAGGGCAAATCTATATTGATTTAGGCTTAATTAGACATATTTGTCTTCTTAAAATTCTAGATCTTTTTCTTATCTTTCCAACGATATAAAGTTTGGAGTTTTTGGACTTCAGACGCAATAGATATGGCTTTCAGATGAAGCACCAGGTAAAGTATAAGTATTAGATGAAGCGTTAGACGAAGCAATTTTGACCCTCTAGATAACAAAATTTTTCTTCAAGGCCTTCACAAAGTTGTAGATCTAGAATTCCTCTTAGAAACTGTCCTGAAGTGACCAAAATCTGATATCTCTAGTGAAAGTTATGTCAATTGTCCCACATAGGTACAATATGATTGAGGACATAATCAGGTTTGACTATTTTGGCCATAACTTCATCACCCGATCTCCAAATAAAGTGACTATTGAACTAATAGATTACTAACATATTTATCTACCTCTCCATAAAATTTTGGTATCCATTGGGGTTGATTCAAAAAATATTGATGGAGAGAAAGTGAGGGAAAGGCCGAAAGAGCATGAACTGGTTGTTTTACTGAACATACTTTGATATTTTAATCATATCTTGACTTGTAGAGCTCAGAATGAGAAGATTATTATTTCAAAATAGAATAGATACATGGAGCTACAATTTTTATGAATAAGTCAATTGTTATTCTGCTTTCAGAACTAGTTTATCTGGAGAGATCTCATGGAAATAGCCTCATAGGATAATACTATCACATCTATTGATATTCTAGATAGTTGGACTCCGGAAACAAGGTCCAACAATATCTGCTTGGGTTCATTTTATCATTAAAATAAATCATCAAAGTCTAAAGCACATGTTAGAAGAAATAATCCTTACGTCAGTCTAACAAAATTTAAACGTGAAACTTTTACCCTATGATTTTGAAGTTCAGTAGCAGAAGGACAAGGATAATATAGTTGTAGATTCACTTTCTAGGGTACACATTCCAAAGCTGTTGTGCAAAGCCATAACCGTATTTACTACTTCCTTGATTAAAGAGATCCAAGATAGATATGAAGATGATCCAAAGTTAAAAAAATCTTAGAAGAAAAGAGGGTTAATCCCATATTGCATCTGAAGCACCAACTAGACCAGCGAGGGTTGAAATAAAAAAGGAAGTTAGTGGTAGGAAAAATTGCAGAGTTATTCACGAAAATTATCAAATTGGTACATGATGGGGCTATTAGGGAACATTCAGAAACAATAGCTTTCAAGAAAAAGATAGCTGAGTTTTTCTTTTTGAAAGGAATGTGGAATGATGTGTGAGAATTCACCTGATGTTATGAAGTATTCCAATGAAATAAATACAAGACAATAGCATCACCAGGTCTACTCAAAGTCTTTATCGATTTCTACATCAATCTGGTTAAGCATCTCAATGGATTTTATTAAGGGATTGCTCAAATTAGGAGGGAAGGATGTTATCTTAACAGTGGTTGATTGATTAAGTAAATTTGCTCACTTTATTGCACTAAGTCACACTTATTTACCAGTATGGTGGTTGAAGCTTTCATAGAGAAAGTATGCAAGTTGCATGGGACCCAAGTGGACATATTTAGTGATAAAGACAGAATCATTGTGAGTGGTTTTTGGAAGGAGCTAATGAAATTACAAGGGGTTAAGTTGAAGATCTCAACGACTTACCATTTTCAGATTGATGGTCAAACAAAATTTATGAACCACTGTTTAGAGAGTTACCTCCGATTTATGACTGGGGAGAAGTTGAGAGATTGGGTGAAGTGACTTCCTCTAGCTTAGTGGCGGTATAACACCAATTACCATATATATGGAAGAATTTCTCACCTTCTTCTTCATTGGGTTCCGTTTTCAATAGGTAAAGGAACCGATCGCCCGATTCTTTTCCACCAATGGTTTCCCTGCATTACTATTGCTCTTCCTCTTTTTGAAAAGCCTTTTCGTTATATCCATTCCACAATCTTCTTTTCAAGTTCTTTCTAGGCTTGAATTTTTTTCCTACCTCCCTCCAAACTTTATTAGATGGTTCTCTTATTAAAGCCAACTCAGATCTTACTTTTTAACTTGTCTCTTTTATTAAAAAATTTAGGAAATTTTATAGTAAAGTAGTTGGGGAGATCTCCTCTAATTTTCAAAAGCTAAAATACAATGGTCCCTCTTAGGACTCTCCCAATGGTTATGATAGGTGTACATTGCATAGTGTTTTTTTTGGTAGTTTAATATGTGCTTAGTTGTTAATTTGATGGTTTAGTCCGTGTTTAGGTTGGAATTGTGTTAGTAAGTAAATGTTTATGTTTAGAATTGCGTAAGTAAATATTTGTGTTTTAAGTGTTTTATAGTTTGGAACATGATGTTGAGCTTCAATTTTATATTTATAAGATGCCTCACTGTGTTTGTTAGTTTTTCAGGAAAATTGGAGGAGATTCAGAGAAGACTCGGGAAATAACATAAGGCCACGATCACAACAAATATGCCACAATCACAATAGAAGCAAGAGCAATGAGCCACGATCGTAAGGAATATGACATGATTATGATAGAAGCTAGTGTAGGGAGCCACGATCATGACAAAAGAAAAAACTCCCAGCTATGATCGTGCCACTAAGGTACATGATCATGGCCTGTGCAATAGATACATGGAAAGTAGTCATGAATTGATTTTTTGATGGATTGTTTGGACCTTTTGGACTCAAAAAAGACCCTAGTGTTTTGCCAATTGGAAATATTATATAAGACTTAATGATGTAAACCTACAGGAGCTTCTACATTCTCGCACTTTTGGGAAGTTCAAAAGAGAGAGAAAAAAAGAGGGAGAGAGAAGAAGAAGTTGAAGAAGTAGGTCCCGCCATTGTTGCTTCCTAGATTAGGTTGTCTTTTGATGCGGCTGCCTTCCTAGATTGTCTGATCCAAGTTCTATTTCCTTTTCATTTCCTTTTTATTTATTTAATGTATAAGATGGAAATGAATTGTGTGATGATGGGTTTTGGATTGTTGACGATGTTTTAACTCTTCTTTCAAGAATTTACTTTGATTTAATGTTAATATAGTCAATTTTGTGTTTTATTGATTGGGGGTCATGATTAACTTCATTTTTTTTCATATTTAGGTAATAAATCAAGAGGGTGAGCCAGATAAAAATAATTGGATTAGATTAATGATAGACCACGTAGTTAATCATATCGATTTTTATGTGGAAAGGGATCATGTGTGAGACTTGTTAGTTTAGTAAAGAGATTCCAACCTAATTTTAATTATGGGTCTTTTGTTAATTAAGAGATTATAAATTTCATAATTTAATTAGGGTTAATGATTTAGGGCATGGGATTAAAACTATATAGAGAGTAAACCCCTATTATAGTTTAGAACTGACACCTCGATAACACATAATTGGCTAGGCTAGCATTAATGATAGGTAGAATCCCCTCTTTTATAATTTAGTAATTTCTCTTGATTAATTTCCATAGTGACATTTTGTGTTGCTTAATTTCAATTCTTGCTTTTTGTTAGTTTATTGAGTTGAATTCTTGCAATCAAATTCCCATGGTTATATTCTTGTTTCATTTTTTAATTTCATTTTTATTAATTTCTGAGCCTTAGATAACCTATGATTAGATTAGTTTACCCTCCTCATGGGATTGACCCTTCAAATACTTCAACTCACGACCTGTTCACTTGCGGTAATTGAGGGATGTAAATTGTAAGACTCGACATCTCGATCAAGTTTTTGGCACCGTTGTCAGGGAGACGTAGGATTAGTTTAGTTCTTTTTAGTCTAAGGCATTTTTTAGTTATTCAGTTTAAGGTTTTTACCCCTCTTGTGTCCGTGTACTTGTACGAACACAAGAGCCACAAGAAGTACAAATCAAATAATTGGAGATTTGACACTTGACATCACTCGATTGGAACAAGCTATTAGAAGAGACAAATGCTAAGAAGAAGCAGTTGAGGAACTAATGGAGGACAAATATAACCAAGAGTTAGATCAACGAGTGAACAAAGGGTGTCAACCGAGAACTCTCATGGATTTTATGAGGCTGGGCTTCAATACTGCAAGTTAAGGTATGGCTAGGACTCCAATTCAAGCTGCCTCCTTCAAAATTAAACTAGGCCTTTTGAACATGCTACAAACGAATGTGTAATTTTATAGATTGAAAAATGAAGACCCCAATGCACATATCGTAAACTTCCTCAAAATATATGATACCTTTTAATATCATCAAGCGTCAGAAGATGCAGCGAGAATGAGGCTTTTCCCTTTTACTTTAAGGGATAGAGCAAAAGCTTGGTATCACTCTCTTAACCCCTCCAATGTCACTACATGGGAGCAATTAATAATGCCTATTTAGACAAATATTTTCCCTTCACTAAGATGACCAAGATAATTAAGGAGATTATAAACTTCCAACAAGGTGATAGGGAATCGAGAGAAATATAAGGATTTACAGAGGGGGTACCCATATAACAATCTAACAAAAGAGTTCCTCTTGTAAACATTTTACAATGGATTAACACCACCCATAAGAGGCATAATTGATGCTACCTCAAGAGGATTGCTAATGAGAAAGATTGTTGATGAAGTGGAAGAGCTTCTAGAAGAGATGGCCAATAACAGTTATCTATGGTCGAATGAAAGAAGTAGATAACTCGTAACTTTTTGAGAGTAGAAAAGAGTTATAGCTATCGACCAAATGATAGGAATGCAAGCAAAAATTGACGGTTTGACTTGATAGCTAAACAACATGAAAGCATCATCTTCCACTCCAGTTAAGGCCATTCAACGAAAATGCGAGCTATATAGGGAAATGGACTATAATACTATCGACTGTTTCCTAATGCAAGAAGGTGAAGCAGAGTAAGTGAAGCATATGAGAGCACAGTTTGGTAGAGGAGGAGAGAACAACCCTTACTGTAACACGTACAACCCTGGATGGAGGAACCACTCAAATTTTTCATGGTTTAGGAATGTGGGAGGTCAGTTCAATCCTCATGGACCACCTAGTTTCCAACAAAAGAAGCCAAAATCAATGGATTCCAAACTGGATAAGATTCTAGATAAGATTGGAGGTGTGGAAGAGGCCTATAAGAGGCTCAAAGGTAGGTTCGAAAAAGTGAAAAAGAATCACGCATCCTCAATTCATAATCTGAAAGTCCAAGTAGGCCAACTGATAGAAGTGTTATTAAACAGAAACGCAGGAATGAGTTGTAAATGCTTGATCAATCATTTCTTCGTAAGAGTTATGTCTTTTGTTATCCAGTCTCTACTACTCATCTTATATCCAAATTTTTGTGATTTTTACTCCATCTAGGTTAATTTTGATATTTTCCCTTATCGTTGACACTATAAAAAGACAAAGTATGTTGATCTCCTTCTTCTTGTTTTTGAATAACCTTTGGTCCTCTCTCTTCATAGGGCATACACTTATGTGCAAAAAGCTAACTTAAAAAGAATATAGTCATTTTTTGTTAAGGAAGTTTTTACAAAAGCCTATCTAACTTTGTTCTCCTATGATTCCTTATTATATAAGTGGTTATAGGTGATCTAAATGCTCTTCCATATTTCCTTAGAGAAGGAATATGGGGAAAAAAAGTGGTCTCTTTTTCCTTATCACTATTGCAAAGAACACATAGAGGATTAAAGCTGATGTGTCTTTAAGCCTGTCAAATATATTCGATCTATTTTTATCGCGAACCATATAATGAAAGAAGCTTTAAGGAGTTCCTTTTGAACCATACTAGGTTGCACCATCGTATTTTAGTGGAGGGTGGCTTGGATACCTAGTAGTAGGTATTGTGGGTTAATTACCTTGAGGTATTCCTTACCTAAGTTTTCTTATCTTCCATATTCTGCCTTAGCAAGTAGTTAAGTAAAGTCTGTTTCATGTTATTGAATCCTTTAGATTTAATGGCAATCATTTCCTTTAACCAGCTCCTTCACCTTAGATTTGGAATTCAACATGTATTTAAGGTGATAATTTTTTTTAGGACAAAAGTGTAAAAAACCCCTACAAGTTGTTAAACAATGTTGTCTCTCCATTGCCTATTTTATACATTACTTTATAAAATAAGGTGACCTTCAATTTGAGTAAATTATAAATGATGAAATAGGAATTTATACTTGACTGTTGTTCCTAAAAGCTCTTATCTTCTGGTTGATATGAATGAATCTATTGAGCCTAATAATTCTCTTTATCTGTCAATCATCTCCATATTTTTTTGGTTAAAATAACTTCATTGATGATGTACAATGCTTTTAATCTAAAGCCTCCCTTTTCCTTTGAGTTCTTTATCTTGTTCTAGCTTACTTTTCCACTTGTGCTTTTATGAGAATTACTAATATAGAGGAAGTTACTCAACAATATATCGATATTCTTAGCTAACCTTTGTGGCAAAACTTGATGTGACAACCAATACACATATAGATTGCTTAAGAAGGCTTACTCTTCATTCCGTCATTTCATAGAGAGCTTTACAATCTTTGTAATAAGACCTTTTCATTTTGATGATACTACTAAGCATGTAAATTAGGGTTGTTGATCTTTTTATCCTGTGATTTAAGATAAGTCTTAATTGAGAGAGCTAGCATCAGTAGGGACCATAAAGAATCTTATCTACATTAACCTAGATGCAAGATTGTTTTCTAAATTGGTTGATAAACTCTATAATCACTTGAATATAGCCAATATTAGCTTTAAAAAACATTAGAAAGTCATTAGGAAATTATAAGTACAAGACTTCCATTCTCTTACAATTCTTAAGGAATTTAAAACAATGGCTTCTTTAAATGTTTAGCTATATGAGCCTTATCAAAGTTTTCATGCACATTGAAAAGAGATAGGGTGTCCCCTTTTCCCCCTTTGAACCTTTATGTCTACTCATCATTAATAAGAATGATGGATATGGGAGTTGTGATACATTGTTTGATCTAACTTATCAATTTTAGTTATAAACTAGTTGCTTTAAGTGAATGTAAGATGAAATCCCAATTTATAGAGTCAAATTATTTTTTAATGTATATTTTAAAGCACAATACTTGCCTAATCCTTTTCTTTGGTATCCTTTAAATAATTCTTATTCCAATAGAACATTATCTCCAATATTTATTCGCTTTATATAAGCACCTTTATATTTGTTGATGATAGAGCCTCAAACCTACTTCAATCTTGATACTAGGGTCTTTAATATGATTTCATAAAGAGTGTTGTAGCAAGAGATAGGTTTAAGGTCCTTTAGAGAGTGAAGTTTAGACATTTTGGTTGACAGCGCATTATAACGCTAGTCAAAATAAACTAGACTACTACTATAGCAGTGGTGAGTCTAGGTTGATCCCATAAAGAGTATGTGTGAAGTTAGTAAAATGAAATTAATAGGTGCTTAGGTTTAGGGGGTTTTGGCTTTAGAAATAAGGAAATAAAATAAAACTAACCCAATGAAAACAAATTAAACATACAAAAATGATGAAAGTGGTGAATTAATTGGGAATCCGATTTTTGGGTTCAATGTCAGCCTACACCCTAATTAAAATTTTTTTAATGATTTGTTGTTTTTAAATCTCTTCTAGAGACTATTAATCGTGGGATAATAATTAACCCAAGTTTTTCCTTAGGTAGTGTTTAATCAAGATATGATCGTTAATTAAACCTAACTACTGAATAACCTAGGATACGATCTCTTTATTAAATTTGGTAGTAGCATTATGAATTAGGAAAATTAATTAATCAAGGCAATAACCACATACGATGCTTCATTTAACCTAGATTATGTTATCCCTAATGATTATAAACCATTAGTCTCTACAAGTGAATTTCAAAAATAGTAATTACAGATTATATTGAAATTTTAACAATGGGTTTATAAATAAATGATCCAATGAACGCATTAAAATCATATTTTCATAATATTTAATGGTTTATACACAAATAATCAAACGATAATGAGAATTTGATTAACTATACAAAAAATTCAATTTAATTAACATAGGATAACATAATTAATTTCTAAATGGAGAAAGAAGCAACAAAAATAAAGAAAGAGTACTTAACCGAGTCACAGCGTTAATGTCGCCTCTGAACTGTCATCGGGAAGTTATCCCTCCATGGGTGCACTCATGGAGGAGAGCTTACCTCCATCTTCATGCTCTCTCGATGCTCTTGAAGTTCCCAAAATCCTTCAACCATAAACACCTCTTTTTTATTAATTTTTCTTCGGTTGAAAGTCACAACTGAAGAAACCTCTCCCCTCTCGCTATTTTTCTCATTTCTGTCTTATTTTTATTAAAATATATGCTACCCTTATGCTATTGCTATGTTCCCTTTTATTTCCAAACACAACGCTTCCAAAAAAAACCCCTTTTACTCCTCTCTACAACTACGTTTTAGTTGTCCTATCTATACTGGCTACGTCTATTGCTGCTATGTCGTTTCTCTTCTTGGCTGTGCGTTTATGGCCCTTATCCAACATCTTCGTTTCATCCATTTATGCTTCCCCTACCATTTCATACTGCTCCTTCCTAACTGCGTTACTATTTCATGGTTGCTTCTATCTATCCACTTGCGCTACGTTTTGCTTCTTGTTGCCAGCTGCCTTGTCTTCATTTAATTCCCATAAAACACACTGCATGGGATGTTGTCCATCATCTTTGTCTTTATTAACTAAATAAATAGTTTAGATGGCCATGAAAAATATTAAATTCATGCACTATAAGAATTATATAGAATCTGTGATGTTTTAAAAATGTCGCAGAAAGCCAAAAAATGTCGCATAATCAAATTTGCGACGTTTTAAAAAATGTCACAGATTGTGGTGTAGGCAAAAGATTTCTGCGACGTTTGATGTAAAACATCGCGGAATATGTATACATTATGCGACATTTACAAAAACGTCACTAAAAGTCTTTACATTCCGCGACGTTAGGAGAAAACGTCGTGGAAACATCAAGATTCCGCGATGTTTTATTAAACGTCACAGAAATTAATATTCTGCGACGTTTTAGTAAACATCGCGGAAAGGCAAATTCTGCGACGTTTACTATAACGTCGAGGAAAGCCTCGCTCCATGATGATTTAGACAACGTCGTGGAATCTTTGAGATTCGATGTCGTTGCGGCAAACGTCGCGGAATGCTACATTTTGCAAAAAAGTTGCAAATTGTTTGTTTCCGCGACGTTTCACCTAAACGTCGCGGAATGTCTGACAATCCGTGACGTTTCAGACGTTTTGAAACATCACGGAGTGTTTAGTAAAACGTCGCATAATGCCCTTTATTTCTTGTATTTAATTTTTACCCTAAAATAAATTTAATTTAATAATTTTCCAATTTAAATATCAATTTTAAATCTTGTATGTTTAATAATTAATAAATATTATTTAATATTGAATTTTATTTATTTAATAGTTCTTAATTTTTTTAGTATATCATTAATTTTAATAATTATTAATGTATCACAAGAATTTCATAAATGCAAACAATTTATTATTTAATTGCAATTTGCAAACATGTCATAACACATTAATTAATATATGAAGTATGTCATAATTTAATAAGATATCAATATGAGTACACATATCTAATCTAAACGAATGTTATGTGTAGAGCATAAAAGTTCCAAAAGCTTTTTTGTTGTTTAAATTCAATTCTTTGTTGCTCGACTTTGGTAGTGGATCAATCTTGCATTTGTTTAACTTTTTTAGTTAATTCATCGACTTGAGACTGTAACTCCTGATTAACCTTCTTTGACTCCTCTAGTTGGTCTCGAAGTCTCTTTCTGATCGAGGTCTTCCCTTGTGATCGAGGCCCAACTCCCATGCCAACAACATAATCAGATCTAGTGTCCAAGACTTTGTTGCACACTTCATCCACTATCATCGGATGACCTTGTTCTATTGAATCTGCCAATTCCTTACACATTAATTCCTAAAAAATAAGTAATTAATTAGATACTAAAATTCATAAATACTAAAAAATTTTGGTATTTCAACTATTTACTTACCAATTTTTCTCTGCATTCTGTAGTTGTCCATTGATTTTTACTTTCATCATAATGAGTGTGATACCATAACTTCATCCGGTCACACTCTTCTCCATCTTTGTCACTCTGTTGTATTGAAATATATTATTAGCAATATTTATTATAAATTTTAAAATATCAATCAAAGTAAAATATAATTAAAAAGATAATAACTTACAATCTCATGCCGTATCGCTACAAAGGCCTTGAAGCCGGAGTTTGGTCGATATTTGACTTGACTTCTAGCCAATTTGGTTTTTTGACTTTTTTCTTAACCATAAACGTAACAAAATCTATTATAACATCTATAAATCACAATTCATAAATACAAAAATATAATCAGTTGTCAAAAAAGTTGTGAAATTAAGTTTTGTGATCAAATTAACTAACCTTTGTAGCTTATTGGTTCCAATATTCGCATAAATCCATACACTCTGCCACTGTGACATTTTGCGGCTTAACATCCTTTCAGTGCTTAGTAAAATGTTTTTTTAAGTGAAATCTTTGATCTTTAGATCTTAAAGAAAGAAACTTCTTCACAGCAGCATGTACTTCATCGTCTATCCTCAGTCCCTTGACTTCCAACTTTTGCTGCAAAAAATTATAAATTATTGGTGAAAGCTTTAGGCATATGAAAAACACGTACATATTAGATAGTTTTATAATACTTACATTTAACTTATCAAATGCAATGTCCAACTCCTCATTAGTTTTTTTTTCCATTTTGTTCTTACAGGTAATGAAGTTCGAGATACCACACCAATCTCACTCGATAATTTGGCAGACTGTACGGAGTTGGTGGTCGTCCTTCAGCGGGTAAGATCTCTATCTCCAATCTCTTACCTATCGTCTTATTAATTTTTTCCAATCTATTATGACACCCCTTATCTTTTTCGGATCAGTCGTGGATCCTAAAATATAGCAATGAATATTTTACAATAAACATATAACATACCTTTAATTGGTTAGATAAACAAAATTATTAAACTTGTATGTTTAACCAATGTGATGTGAAAAATCATACCTGCAGTGCTTGCAGAGGTAGCACTAATACTGTGAAAGGGCTCGTGTCATTTACTAGTGGCTGATTAGAAGCTGGAGGCATCCCTTGAGAAGTTGATGGAGGCATCTCTTGAGAACATAATGGAGAACTAATATTGCATAGTATTCTCAAAATTTGTAGATACTAATCTCTAGGATGAGTAATAGGCACAAATGTGACATCTCTTGGTGTTAGACTAGGCTCACAAGGTGTTGGTGTGTGATCTTCTGGCTGTATACGAGCAGATGGCTCATCAGCTACACTTCTAAGAAGCTGACGGTACCGCGCTTGGTGCAGCCTTAATCTTCTTCTTGGGTAGACCAAGTCCCATATCAATCACCTGCATTCAATTCGATATTAGATTTCAATGATACTATTAATTGATTAAGTAATATTCATCAAACCATATTTATAGAAAACAATATAGTCTACAACTAGAAAAAGACCTAGTAACTCAATGTAAAAGTGCAAAGATCGAAAAATTACAGACTGTCGACAATATAAGTACCTAATAATAAGATCAGGTTATGAAATAAGGTTTTAAGGGCCAACAAAAGAATTCTTGTAGAAGTTGTTTTCCTATTTTAATTAGCCTAGTAAAACTACCATAAATAACGGATTTGCTCAAGAATGAAAACAACCTTTGTATTTGAATATATTATTAAAAAGGTTTTTGTTATAGACCTTAATTGTTCCAATCGCAATATACCATTCTAGCCTACTTTGTTGGAAACTTGCTGCCCTAACCCCCCTTTTTGCAACATAAGATCAATATGGTAGGGAGCTCATTTATCATTTGGAAAAGCCTTTTTCTGCAATTTCAAATTCAAAAGACCATCAGAAAACATTTACACTTCGGATAGCATTTCAGTTAATGAGGTAATAATTTTTACATGGTATTTTGTTCAATGAGATAATGCATTGAAAAAGTTCTAACTAGTTTTCAACTAATATCCTAAAGTATACATAAATGCTCCAGCAGCAATCTCACTCCTTCATGGACAAATTTGACACCCAAATTATAGCATTATTTGAATTTAAGTATCAAAATAATCTCACAAAATGTTGCATTTATGGAGAAATTAGATCACAAGGCAACAGGGCCCTGATACAATGATTTTAAATCATGTGCTCCACTAATACGCTCTAAAATTATGCTGCTTAAGTTTGGTTCAGCTTTAAACAACATCATCATCCAAAAAGGATTGCAACTCTTGCTTCTTAACCATTTTCTAGAGACAACATTGGTATAGAATAAGTAGGTTGAATATGAAAGTTCAAGGCATTGATGTCAACAAGACAAGGAGTCGTGTCAAAGTAACCAAGCATTTAATTCAATAATGTTATTGTAGACGGCAATGCTCTGTAAATCTAATTTAAGGACTTGTCTATATAAATTTATAGATTCTATCCTAGAACAACCAAAGATCCTTAAAAGATAACAGAAAGTAGAGACAAAATGAAAGGGCGTAGCTTTAAAGGCAATAAGCATA
>JANQBM010000005.1:8697835-8708760 GCA_025594535.1 Erythroxylum domingense
TTGATTTATTTTAACTTCTCAATAAGAGAGCAGCTTTTGTATTTGGATTATTGCTTACAAAAGCAAGAATGTTACTCGTTAACAAGCCCGGTCTTGAGTAAGGGTAGAAAGGGCGCCTGTCTAAGATCCACTCTTGATTTGCCCCTATTTTGTGGCCTTCACAAAAAACAAAACAAAGCAAAATAAGGACCCTTTCTTTACTTTACCTAGAGCATATAAAATATTAGGAACGCGCTGCTATATGACCATATTAAGAGGAGTAAGGTTAGTAGGTTTCAAATAGTTATGTGAAATAAGAATCCTTCAACAAACAAAGGAGGAGGTTCGCTTATATGACTCATGTTAAAAGTATATGGATTAATATAATCACAACATTAATTCCATAATCACAACCATTAATTAAATTGGCTAATGTATGTTTAATAACTATAATGGGATGGTTAATAATTTACGAATTACATTTGAGACACATGATAGTACCCTAATAACTATAGGTTGGCCCATTAAACCATAGTTCATCACAATTATGAAATAACATAATTAGCCTCATTTTATCCTTTAGGGTAGAACATGTTATAAATATAACATATGGTGAGAATATGTGTTGTTGCCGTGTGGATGTGTGTGGTGATAATTGAACCATAAGCTCTCTCTTACACATGCTTGTTGAGTATTGATAGGTTGTGGTCTCTTGAATGGAGAAAATGAATCAAGATGTTATGCCCAACATTGGAGGTATGTACATTCATTGTCTAGTTATTGCTCTAAATAGCTTTCAAGTTTTGGAGTATTTTTTGCTGAAATGGGTATTGGAAATCCATAGAACATGAAAAATAGAAGAAAACCCTTAAAGTCTTGTCAAAAATGGGCTACTGGAGGCTGAGTTCAGGCGGGTAGGACCTGGGCTCTCGACTCAAGGTCAAGGACAACTCATACAGTGTCGTCTCACGGTCTTAGACCCTGATAATAATAATAATTAAAATAAATAATAATAATAATAATTTTTTGTACAATGGTGCGTGGGGCAAGTGCAAGGTTATTTTTGGACCATTTTTTATCATTTTTCTCCATTTTTTATTCTGTCTTTTCATATGTTTATGCACAAGATTAATCAATGTTTTTTATTTTATAATTCTGATTGTTTTTAATCTTATTGTGACATAAATATGATTATTTGTTGACAATAGTGAATGTTTATTTTCACTTGTCGTAAAATTAAGCATGTGAAACTATTTGTAATAAGGAACTTTTAAATATTAATATATGTTTAAATTTTGTGTCTTTCCTCTAAAATAACATTAAGATCCATATGGGCAATTAATTGTTCTGTTGATAATTACTACTTAGTAAGATGTTTAATATGGTGAATAAATTTTATTGAAATATTATGAACCATACAATTTTTCTAGCCTTTCGATAGTATATTAATGATTTGGTTGTAATATTTAATAAATTATTCTTATCTCTGAATGAGTTTTATATTTGTTTAAGGAACTCTGGCATGAATGATATAATTAATTTTGAGAAAAAAACACAAATTGCATAATTCAGTTTTAACATGCATATGGTTATTGCTCTTGGTTCTCATTCCACTTTAAGCAATATGAGAGTCTCTGCTATCTTGACGCTAAATGTAACAAATCACAAGCAGTGGGTTGACTCTCTCGTGATAAATTTGACTATCATACGAATGGACTTAGCCTTAAGAATTGATGCACTACCTAAACCCGCTGATGACGCTACTGAAAAGGATAAGAAATCCTATGAGGAATGGGAATACTCTGACCGATGCCACTTGATGATTATGAGGTATCACACGGATGAATCCATTCGTGATAGTATTCCTGACACTGATAGTGTAAAGGATTTTCTTGTTGCCATTAAGAAGAAGCACAAGAAGTTCTCAAACAATGAGAAGAATGATTACTTGAACATGTTTTATCACACCATTTACGATGGTAAAGTGACATTAGGGCTCACGTTGAAAAGCTCATAGGTTGTTACCATAAGCTTAAGGCTATAAATGTGGATCTTGATGAGGATTATATGGTATGGTTTGTGATGAGGACTCTTCCTTCCAAATTTGATTCGATCAGATCAAGCTATAATGCTCAGAAAGAGCAATGGACGGTTGAGGAGATGACTATTATTCTTGCCAAGGAAGAGGATGAATAAAAAAGGGAAGGGCAAGAAGCATCTTCATAATGACAAACCACAACAATTCTCAAAAGAAAAAGTTCATTTCTAACAGCTTAAGTAACCAAAGCTTTTCAAGAAGAAAGTTATTAGTCCTAAACGAAATGGACAAGCGAGCTCATCTTCTATTAGTCAGAAGAATAAATTTTTCAAAGGGAAGTGTAACTTTTGTCAGAATTTTGTGCACAAGAAAGTTGATTGTCGAAAGCTCAAAGCTCACATAGAGAAGAAAGGTAATTGTCTTGTGATGGTTTGTTTAGAGTCCAATATTATTGATATGCCCTCAAATACTTGATAGTTAGATACTGAAGCAATAATTCACGTTACGAATTCCTTGCGTAAATTGACAAATCAAAGAAGGCTAACTAGTTATGAGCAACATGTGTATATGGGAGATCATATCAAAGTCCAAGTTGAATTTTTTTGGACAATTAGACCACAGTTGAATACAGGACATCTTTTGGAGTTACGTGATGTTGCTTATTTACCGTCTATTAGGAGGAATTTGATTTATGTATCTATTTTGGATAGATTAGGTTATAGTTTTCTTTTTGGAACTGAAAAACTGACTTTATATCGTGACTCTTTTTTGGTGAGAAATGGAATTTTATGTGAAAATTTATGCAAACTTGAGTTGAATGATGTTATTACTGATGCTTCTTCCTCTTCTCTTAATACTATTGTTGATTCTAAACGTATGAGGTTGGGTTTTAAATCTTCTATATTATGACCCAAACGTTTAGGCCATATTTCTAGAGACAGAATAGAGAGCTTGGTAAAAGATGATGTACTTCAGGATCTTGATTTTTTAGATTTCATTACTTGTGTTGATTGTGTTAAAGGAAAGTTGACCTCCAAGGTTAGAAAAAGCAAAACAAACAGGTTCTCAAAATTATTGGAGTTGATTCATACTGATATATATGGATCATTTATTCTACCTGCTATGGGTGGTTATAAATACTTCATCACTTTTATTAATGATTTTTTCGATACGATCATGTGAAGCTCATTCGTGAAAAATCTAAATCTTTGAATGCGTTTAATAATTTCAAGACAAATGTTGAGCTTCAAAAGGGGGAAGAAAATTAATGTAGTTAATTTTGACAGAGGTGGAGAGTATTATGGGCACTATGATGAGAGTGGAAGGAATATAGGACCTTTACTAAATACTTGCAAGAATGTGTTATTAAAGCAAAATATACAAAGCCAGGAACACTTCAATGAAATGGAATCACTGAAAGAAGAAACCGCACACTTCTTGATATATTGCAGTGTATGTTGATTCATTATAGTTTACCAGTTGTGGTGTGAGGTGTTGAAAATAGCCACTTATATTTTGAATCAAATACCTAACAAGTAAGTCCCAAAGACTCCATATGATTTATGGTCAAGTAAGAAACTTGCGCCATTTTCATGTTTGGGGATGCAAAACAGAAGTAAGATCCTATAATCCACAATCTAATAAGCTTGATCCAAAAACTATTAGTGGCTACTTTATAGGTTACACTGCTGGATCAAGATATTTTAAATTCTATTGCTCATCTCACATGACCAAAATCATAGAATTAAATAGAGCTGTCTATTTTGAAGATGAATTTGGTTCAAGTCAATGGTCAAGCAAAATTATATTCAGGGAAGAACGTATTCTAATCCCTATATCTGTCACTTCCGCTCCTACTGATGACCTCAAAATCAAGCACTGGATGAAATAATTGATACTAGGGATGATGAAGTTGTTGTGAGGAGATTACAAAGAACACACAAACTTGCCTTTCCTGATTACTATATTGTCTATTTGTAAGAATATGAGTTTGATATGGGAGACAATACTGAACCAGTCAGTTATCAAGAAGCCATGAATCGTCTTCTATCTACGTTATGGATGAATGCAATGAAAGATGAATTGAGTTCTATGTCACAAAATAGAGTTTGAGAGTTGGATGAAATACCTAATTGTTGTAAACTCATTGGGTGCAAGTAAGTTTACAAAATCAAACATGACTCAAGTGGACAAGTGGAAAGGTATAAGGCTAAACTTGTGGCTAAAGGTTATAGCTAGAGAGAAGGGATTGATTTCGAAAAAACCTTCTCACCAGTTTTCACCAAAAATTCACTGTAAATCATCATGGCTATATTTGCTAATTTTGATTTCGAACTCAATCAAATGGATGTAAGGACCGCCTTCTTGAATGGAGATCTGTATGAAGATGTTTATATTACTCAACCAGTTGGTTTCGAGATAAATGGTAAAGAATACATGGTTTGCAAGCTCAAGATATAACAGCTTGACCACCCTGCTTATAGATATTGTCCGCTTTAGGCCTTGGCCCAGCCAAGCCCTCACGGTTTTGCTCTTCCCGTACACTCACTCTGGAAAATGTATCTTTGAGGGAGAGGTATCCATACCCTTGTAAGGCATACTTTGTTCCCCTCTCCAACGGATATGAGCATCTAACATTTCACCCTTTTAGAGGCCCAGTGTCCTCGCTAGCCCACAGGCCTACATCCACGTCCTTTGGAGGCCCAACGTCCTTGCTAGCACATAGGCCTGGATCCACCCCCTTTGGAGGCCCAGCGTCCGCTCTGAAATACTAATTCGAATACTGACTTTGATGTCATTGGACAATATCTATGAGTGATGTGGTTCGGGTTGTTACACAAGAAGTCTATCTATGGGTTAAAACAAGCATTAAGGTTGTGGTATCTCAAATTTGATATGGTTGTCACCGTAAATGACTTCAAGGATAATGTAGTTAATCAATGTATATATATGAAGTTCAGTAGAAGCAGTTTCATTTTTCTAGTACTGTATGTTGATGACATTCTATTTGCTTCTAACGATACTGATCTATTATTTAAGACAAAACAACTATTATTTAGCTATTTTATATGAAAGATCTTGGAGAGGCCTCTTATGTACTTAGAATTCAGATTCTCTGAGATAGAGCTAATGAGGTTCTTCAATTTTCTTAAAAGATTTACATTGATTGGATCTTGAAAAGATTCAATATACATTCTTGTTATCTTAAAAAGGCAACAATAGTGAAGGGTAACAAATTCTAAAGCCCCATTGTTCACAAAATGATAAAAAGAGATGAAATGAAAGCCATTCCTTATGCATCACTTATAAGCAGTCTGATGTATGCTCAGGTATGCACACCCCCTGAGATTACTTTTGTTGTAAGCGTGTTGGGAAGATAATTAAGTGCAATTGGAAAGCGGTTAAGAAAGTCATAAAGTATCTTCAGGGTAGCAAGGATCATATGTTAACTTATCGGCTAGCTGACACTTTTACTACAAGAAAAGTAAGAATTAGCGACGGAAAATTACTGACGGAAAATATATCATTGCAAATTACTGAAGAAAAATCCATTTCCGTCAGTAAAATTGACGGAAAAATTTTCATTTAATGGCGGTACTAATATTCGTTCCTAAATATGGAGGGAAATCATCCCGGTAAATTTTGCAATGGACTTTAGCGACGATATAAGATGACCATCAGTAAAGAAGGCGACTTTAGCGATGCTATAAGATATCCGTCAGTAAAAAGGCGAGAATTGTTGGAGAAATAAAATTTTTTTTAGTTTACCTACGGAAATTCCGTAGGTAAATTCCGTCAGTAAATTTAAACCAAACGACGTCGTTTTCTTTAACTTTAAACTCACCCAATATCTCCCCCCACCTGCGTCTTCTTCTTCCTTCTTCCTGCTGCGTCTCCTCTCCGGTTTCTCCGTTGTGGACTCTTCTTCTGCTCATCGGCATTGTCTTCTCTGGCTATTGTCATCGTGTCCTTCGGTGGAGGTATTTTTGCAACTACTGTCATGTATTTTTCATATATTGGATGAAAATTAATTTGGGTATTTTATTACTTTCATTTATTTGTGTATTTTGTGATTAGAAAACAACTTTAAGGTATAAATGTTAGTAATAGAAGAGACAAGACTGTGATTTTAGTTGTGATGTTGAGATGAATTTCTGATACATGTAAGATGTCTAATGAAATGTCTGTTCTTTGAAAACATGATTTCATTTCTTTATTTTCAGTTCTTTTACTTAAAATATGATACAACTTACATTGATATTTTTGTAATGCATTATGCTTCGATTATAGTACAATATGATATGCTTAGATTATATTATAATATGATTATAGTATAAAATAGATAATTATTTATAAGACATCTACGGTAGTTTAGTATGCAAGTTTGCTTAGAGATAAAGAATGGCCTGACTATGAGGCCAAAAAGCTTCAAAGTTGTGTAAGGAGAAGTCCTTCGGCTAGCCCCAGGAATATAAAGCCGAAGGACAAGAGCAAAGGAAGTGAGTTAACGCTAAAAGGAAAGCACAAGACATGCATATTATAAAATTAAGGAAAATTTCAACTCTAACAGAGATTTTCTTTGCTTTCCTCTCCAAGCCTTGTAAGTCTAACCTTGCAATCATGGGAATATAGTAAAAAATATTTGGTTTCCCCATCATCACCATCATCTCCAAGCATAAATTTCTAAACTCTATTGTACCTTTAAAATCTTCCTCTCCTTCTAACGTACGTCCCCACAAAATGCTCATGAGGGCATTCATGCTTGGCATAAAAGCCAATTGGCTTATATCTGTGGGCTGTCCAATCTTACCATACACATGCCTTATAATCTTCTTAATCACTTGTTTTCTCATACCATAATAAACATCAATGTTTTTGTTACTTCAAATTTCGCGAACAAAGACCTTAGGCATCTTTCTCCATTCAGAACCATAGGGGTTCCAAGCTATGTCATTTGCACCTAAAGAGCTGATTCTAGTAATGAGAGGTGGGTTGCGGTTCGTAAAGATTTTATCTTGGTCTTGAACAACTTCTCTGACCAAGTTCGGGGAGTTAACTACGAGACACAGTTTATTACTGAGGTAAAGCTCGTAGATGGGTCCATAGACACTAGCTAATTATGTGAAATCTCGAAGAATGTCTTGGCCAAGAAATGGAAGGTATCCAACTATTGGCAATCCCTAAGGACTTAGTGGCAGTGGAGCCACATCCTTCTTTATTTTCTTAACTTTCCACCAAAACCAGAATATAATAAGTGTTGCGATTGGTACGAAGAGATTTAGCAAAGTTCTCTCCATGGTGGCTTCCAGAGAAATTAAACACTTTGCAGGTAAATTTTAAAAAATAGTTTTTAGCAAATTTATCAACGGAAAAAAAGTTCGTCAGTAAAATATATTCAATTTACCAACGGAAAAAAATAACCGTCGATAATTACCGACTGAATAACCAAATCTGTTGGTAATTTTTCTGACAGAAAAATCTTTTCCTTAGGTAAATTTACCTACCGAATAGAATAACCGTCAGTATATTCACCGACGGTATACAAAATTTCCGTCAGTAAATTTACCGACGGCTGTATCTCTGACGCCTTTGTCCGTCAATAAATTCTGTCGGTAAATAAGCTTTTCGACGGAATGTGTACAAATTCTGTCGATAATTTCGGTCACTAAATTCCATTTTTCTTGTAGTGGCCTGATATAGTTGGGTTTAGTGACGCCGATTATGCAGGATGCTTAGATGATAAAATGCCCACTTCAAGCTACATCTATATGATGGCTGGATGAGTTGTACCATGAAAAAGTGTCAAAAAGACACTCACAACGTCCTCTACAATGGAGGCAGAGTATATGGCATGTTATGAGGCAACTTATCAAGCAATATAGCTACGGAATTTCATTTCAACATTGGGTATTGTAGATTTTATTTCAAGTCCACTAAAATTGTATTGTAATAACTCTACAGCTGTAGTTTTCTCCAAGAACACTAGAAGTACTTCTCACTCAAAGCATATTAATATAAAGTACTATTTTGTTAAAGAGAAAATTATTGAATCCTTTATCACTGTTAAGTATACGCCTACAACTAGTATGTTAGCAGATCCCCTTATAAAAGGCTTACTTATATGTGTGTTTGCAGAATAGGTCTCCCGCATGTGATTATTAGAAGCCTAGCTTGATAAGATTACCGGAAGTTGCTATTTTGTATTGAACATGTTAGTACTTTGTACAAATTGCTTATTATCTTTATATATGAAACATGCTTAATGATACTTGCAGTTACTTCTTATTAATATTGACATACATATGTTGATGAATATATATATTTTGACGAAATGACAAGTATAAAAGGAGACAAATATAAAGTCTCAGTTGTTGTACTACATACATGTTTTTTAATGATTATTGTTGTATTTTAATATCTCCTGGGCCTAATCATATGTAGTAAATATATTATGTCGATATGATATTGCATATGATTTATTTGACTACCTTTTAATGATGGGGATTGGTATGATTATTTGATTATATTGTCCAAGTAGGAAAATGTTAAAAGTATATAGACTAATATAATCACAACTTCCATATTTACAACCATTAATTGAATTGCCTAATATATGTCTAATAATCATAATGAGATGATTAATAATTTACTAATTGTATTTGAGGTATATGACAGTACCCTAATAACTATAAGTTAGCCCATTAAATCATAATTCATCACAATTATGAAATAATCCAATTAATCTTAGGGGTAGAACATCTTATAAATATAGCATATGGTGAGAATGTATTTGTTGTCCTGGATGTGTGTGGTAATAGTTGACAAGGGTTTTCTACGATAGGCTCTGTCTTGCACATGAAATGAGACGCTTTAGTAACAGGCATGTGGCGTTAGCTTAGCCTACCAGTGCTTTGTACCTGCCAACGATTCCTCTTAAATGCAAACCATATTGTAACTTTTTAAGTTGCCAACAGCCGTTTCCGTTGCTTCTGTATAACGCTTTGAAAACATTTCCTTTGATAGGTATCATTAGTCTTCCAGGCAAGCAAAAAATCGTGTCAACGTTCTTTATTATGTATAGCTAACGAGAATCATGCATATCACCAACTGCGTTTCTCTTGTTTTTATCGCCCTTGCAGTCTTCTTCTACGCTTACCCTTCTTCTCCTTTCTTTGCGAAGAACATGGCTGAAGAAACCTCCCAGTCCATCTATGACTTCACTGTCAAGGTAACGGTTAAGCTTTGTTTCTTGTTTCCATTCTCATTGTACTTCTCGGTGGAAAACATGGAAGGTAGAAAGGAAAGTTTGCAAGTTTGAAGTTTTTCTCAAGTTTGTTGCTTTTGTCTGCAAGTAGTCAGTTTTAGAATAACTTTCCCGTTTGTTGTTCACGGGGATCATTGCTTGTCTATCAATTGATAGACTTACTTTGTTTTTTTCTTCTCTTTTGGCCTCTGAATTCATCAAATCTCTATTTTCTGGTATTTTGCTTGAGTTGATGGCTATTTTAGATCAGAAACAGAGACTAAAATTATGCTGCGATCTTTATTAACATCTACAATTTTTAAGGTCCTAGAGAAACCTGCTAGTCATGGATAAAAAGGAAAACATTGCTTAGAACTATGAAGGCCTCGCCTTTTGACTATTGTTGCGTGTATAATTTTGATCTTGATTGCAGGATATCCGTGGAAATGACGTCAATTTGGGTGACTATCGAGGAAAGGTTCTTCTAATAGTTAATGTCGCGTCCAAATGGTAACTCATTCATGATCCTATCTGTGCTTGACTTTCTTGGCCAATCTGCCTTTGTAATTTTTATATTTCCTCTGTTTTTGCCAGTAGATTAAAGACATAAATATTCCTCGGAAAATTAGTTTTTCTTGCAACTACCATTCACAGCTAAGAGAGGGCTAGTATCTAAGTTTTCTTTCTTTTTCTTTATTTGAAGAGGTTAATATGATTAAAGATTTTACAAATGGAGCTTGAGGTTTTACATAAACTGAAGTTACCTCTATCCTGTATCCTGTATCTGTATCTTTACAAGCCAGTAGCTATGTCTATTTTGGAATTCCCATAATTTCAGCTGTAAGTTGGAAGTAGTTGTTAGGTGAGATATGACCATTATGAGATTGACTTGCAGATATCGAGTAGGTATTGTCATGTTAACAGGAAGATGTGAATTTTTTTTTTTTCTGTTTATATTTTTTATTAAGTTGAAGTTTTTGATACAGAACTGATAAAGCCAGCAGGAAAGACGCGAATTTGTGATCTCAAAGTGGACCACTTTCATAGTAGATTCTCTCGCTTAAGAATCCACTTGTCCACCAAAATATTATTCTTGAAGTGTTCTTCATGTCCTTTCGTTTGGTTTCCATTGACAAGTTTTTAGATTGTTTTTCTTGTAAGTCAAAATTTGTGGACTTCGCTTGTAGTTCATGTATGGCTGTTGGCTAGTAAATCGTTCTTCCTGTCATGATCATAACTTAAAAACGTTCACTTCATGCTATCGTGACATTGTAGTTTAAATTTTCCTGCTCATGATAAAGAAATGCTCTTTTAATAGCAACTGGACCTAGTCAGATGAAGAATCATTTGCACTGATACTTAATTCTATCTATGTTTCTGCAGCGGCTTAACGACATCGAACTACAAGGAATTGAATGTTCTGTATGAAAAGTACAGGAATCAAGGTTGTTCACTTGCTCATATATAGGACAACATTCAATTTATCGGACTTGTCATTAACTTCTCAGAGAATACGAAATAATTTAAGAATTCCATTTTCAACATGTATTAGAATCAAAATCTATTTACAATGAAAAACTACTGTTGGTGATTGTAGCATTGAAAAACTTTGCATCGATATGAAAGATGAAAATGGTTCTAGACTTGATCATGAACTGAAATTCC
>JANQBM010000005.1:8736839-8748868 GCA_025594535.1 Erythroxylum domingense
TTGGCATCATTACTGAGTTATTACTGGTCATGTTGTTTGGCTTGTGTTGGAGGTGGTAATCACAGGGTGCTGAAATGTGACTGATACTGGTTCCTGGAGAGTGCTTCTGAGAGTGACAGTCAAAGGCTGGGAGTTGGGGCTGGTTGATCTCAGGCGGAAGCTGAGGATTTCATGGGGGGTGTGGGAGATAGTTAATGGTGACTTTAGATAGTAATGGTGATTTTACATGGGAATATCTCATTACCCACTTTGGAAAAGCTTAACTTAACTCCTACTTACCAATCACCATCAAAAGTTTGGATAGTATCATTCATTCTTTCTTACCAAACCATGTACCTTTTTGGGGGGGACAATGCTGTTGAGCAGTTTACCTAATAAAAATAAAAGTTGGTTGAGTAGCAGAGGTTCCACACTACTTGAGCCAGCCTGCGTATAAAAGTACCAAGTTGTTGACTTGAACTGCAATTTCATAAAATTTGATACAGATTATCTAGGACTCTTGACATTAGGTTTTATGTGTTTAGTTGCACAAAATCGAATGCTCTTTGGGACATCACATATTATTTTATTTCGTATTTTATGTGCATTTTTAATACCTGCATGAAGAACGTATGTGCTTGTGTTCTGAGGTCTGTCTTTATGCAAACAAGGAAATTGCATCTCTCTGATTTATTGTCTCTGTCCAGATAAGCCTGCTCCAGAGGATCTACAATATTTCTTGGAGTTTCAAGTTCCAAAGCAATGGTCGCCCATGTTTTGCGAGCTACCTCTACGACATCAAAGAAAAAACTCCTGCCCTTCACTTCGATTTAGCTTTTTGGGTCCTAAAATTCATGTTAGCTCCGCCCAGGTACTACAATACTTGCATTGCACTTAAGTATATTTCAACTATTACTGTACATAGATCACGTTCGTAGGCAGTAATATGCCTTGTCAATAATCTGAGTACAAAAAGGATAAAAAATGAAAGGCATGCCTTTTTCTGTAGTTCTTGTGATTAGTCAGGTTTCATGTTCATCTAGAATTGTTACCTCTCCTTATTAAGGATGCATAGCTTCTGCAATCTTTGCATGTAGTTTATGTCGAGCTGGGTTTTCTGTGTGAATTATATTAGATTTCTTCCTTTTTAGGTTTCAAGTGATCAAAAGCCTGTGGTCGGCCTACGATTATTCTTAGAAGGGAAGAAATGCAATCGGCTGGCACTGCATTTACAGCATCTTTCAAGCCCTCCAAACATCATGACCATTCCATCTGCAAACACCACCATATGCAGGCCCTGCCAATGGCGAGGCTCTGACGACTACAAATCTAGCGAGCAATTCTTGGAAGCAGTTCGATGGAAGAGATATTCGAAAGTTTGCACATCTGTTGTTAAGCATGATCCTAACTGGATGCAGGATACAACAGGTGTTTTTATTGTGACTGGTGCACAGCTCCTGAGTAAAGGGAAGTGGCCAAATGTAGCGCTTCACCTCCGTTTACTATTCAAGAACCTGCCTAACTGCAGTATCCGGAAGACAGAGTGGGCTGCTGCACCAGAAGGAACTCACAAGTCAAGTTTTCTCACAAACCTGAGCACAACTTTCACATTTACTCGGCATACTGTTGGGGTGCCAGAAAAGCAGGCTCCAGCAACTCTGAACTCTGGCGTGTACCCGGATGGTCCTCCCGTTCCGGTTCGCTCTGGAAAGCTGCTTAAATATGTGGAGACGGCTGAGGTGGTGCGCGGTCCACATGATGCTCCAGGACATTGGCTTGTCACAGCTGCCAAGCTAGTCACAGATGGTGGTAAAATTGGTTTGCATGTAAAGTTTGCACTGTTGGATTACCCCTAAATTATCATGTTTATAAAGTGGAATAGGATTGGTTTTTGTCTGTTCTGTACTTCGCTCATTTGTAAATTCTTTTCCGACTCTTTTTAAGTGTCATAGGGTAGAGCTCGAAGAAAGTTGACATTATCGTTTTTTGTGTTTCAAGTAACGAGTCCCCAGTATAAAGTAATTAATTATGCTTCTATTTTTAGTTAGTGATTGCAACTTAGGAAGTTTTTGAGTAACTCAAGGAATCTGGCTCTTCTTTAAGTAGGTACAGCAGATGATTGCGTTGCTAAGGATATCAGAGAAGGGACTCAATTTTGTTACAATTTGGAAGATTAATTTGCCAATTTACCAAACTAATCCAAGCCATCATAGCTGGAATTCTAAAAAAATGAGAAATAATGGTAGCCTTTGAAATCATACGAGTATGCAACAAAGCCAGTCCAACTTATTTTTATTAGCATTAAGTCGTCTGTGAAATGGCATTCTTCATCGATGCTCGATTATTAGTTGCCTTCCGCACACTTGAAACGTTAACAGAACTAAGTCCTTTCAGAAGCAATTGAAGGCACTTAAAATGCTGGCATAGATAGAAATCAGTAACTACACAATAAACGCTTTGCTTCCAGTACTAAGGGCAATGATCTCCCTGCAACCAACTTCTCAGGATACATGATGGTTACAGAGAGATGGCTAACAACTGCAGATAATGCTCGCGCTTGCAATAAATATGGAGAGTCCAGTTTCAGCATTATGTGGCAAATCTTCAAGTGCAGTTTCAGATAAACTTCTAATGAGGTTGAGGACGTGTCTGAACAATGTAGATATCGTTTCCAACCATACATCCTTCAACATCCTGTGGGCCGCCAAATTTTCTTTCTAGGAAAAAGCCAACTGCACAAAGTCGTTCCCCCAGCTGCCTGCGGAATATAGGGTCAACAGTTAATCGTTTCTTGCTGTAGTCTACAGTGTGACGGATGACTTCTCCATCAGCAGGACCTGCAGCAGACACTAGCATTTCCTCGCTAAAATTTGCAAAAGCCAATGTCCGCACATTCCCATTGAACTTCCCAGTCGAAAGACGCCATGGAGTGCCTCGTGTGCCAGAAGCTAATGTTTCACCAAGCCCTGGAGCAATCTCTGCCTCAACAGTATTGTGGTCGTGGTCAGTTGGACTGAGTGTGTGGAGCACAAATGAGAGATCTGGAGAAAGCATTTCTTGCACCAAAACAGCCATTGCAGCATCCTTCTGAGAGACACCAGCAGCTCGACGGCTTAAAACTGCTCTCCTTGTGTAAAGAGATGCCCATACTTGGCTCACAGCAGTTGCAAATATAGTTGGGTTTGATGGGCTAACGTTAGGAATTGATTCATAGAGTCCAGCGGCAGATAACCCAGCCAAGTCCTCGACATTGGCACTTGAACGTACAATCAAATGAGCATCACTTGGAAAAATTGGTCCTATGGCATCAATCACATCTTTCTCGGGTTGCAAAGAACATATTAACTTCTGGAGTTGGGAACACAGATTGTCCAGTTCACCACTTTCCAGTTGAGCTGTTTCTAGCTGCTCCAGAAAGGACCAGAATGTTTCCATTGATTTGCTAAGGTCCAAAGCCAATTGCATAGAACCAAATGGTATAACTACTCCCTTAGGCACTTTAAATGATGCAGGCACCCCTTGGTCACTGTAAACTGACATTTTAGAAGCAAAATATGAAGGCTGTCAAGACCAAACACATGAAATAATCGAGCACCAAATCATATCTGTTAGTAATTTCTTCAAACTCTGACTGGGTTTAATTGCATCACAACACCCTTCATGCTGCTAAAATATTCTCTAAATTGCTACTACATTCAAAGTCCTGTGACCATTTAATATTTCCACAGATTTGTTATACTGAAGCAAAGTATTGAAACACGGAAGTATAAATCATGTAACAACACAAATATTTACAACATCCATCATAACTTGGATTAGGGAGAACGTGAAAAAGATGTACTCTAACTGAGTGCTGTAGTAGTAGACTATGTTGAAAGAAACTCTCAGTTCAAGTCTAAAAGTTTCTGACTTTATAAACAAAGCATCTATTTGTTCATCACTCAGCCCACAACAGCTATATTTTGCGCTTGATTACCTCGTTATGCAGCAGCTAGACAAGTAATTAATAGCTGGTGGGATTGCATATCCCTCATATATCACTCAAAAGGTTGAAACTCTTCGAACCATATTAAGGAGAATGTATCTATCCACCATTCCTCCTCTCTCTCTTTCTCTGTAAACAATACTCCATAAATCAGATTTCCATCTGTAGATCAACTTCTCTGTCCAAAGAAATGATAACTCACAATTTCTCATCTAAATTATGCTTCAGTTTATCGCACTTGACAACTATGTTTAGTATGAAGAATCACATACAACACTCTGAGATGTGCCTTCACTCAAAGTCAATTAGGGAGAAAGAGTGGACAAATCATCAAAAACCCACCATACAAACAAGGGCATCATGATTTCAACTTGACACTTGCTCGTCATAAAGGCTCTAATATTATGTACCCTTTCTACCCGAAATTTTTAAACTGCTAAATCAGGCCCAAGTATTGACCAAACTCAAGCATATGGATGAATTATTTGAAATTAAAACGTGTTTGAAATACTTTCTGATTAAAATGAAAGATAAATTGTGTTGAACATGCTGAATTTTTAGTAATTTATCAAATATATCACAACTTTTATTTTGTAATACTACAGATTACGACTTATAAAAAATACATAAATATATACTCCACTATAACAATGTTAGTGACAAAACTCATTAGTGCTTAAATAGACTTTTTTTCATCATGTTCAACATTTTTTTGAAGCATCTTATAAACTATGGCGGCTTTTTGACCTTTTTTCAATATTTTTTATGATTTTTCAAAATTTGACCTTTAAAAGGTCATAAAAAATAATATACTCATTTTTCAAACTTTTACTGAAATTTTATTGGATTATTCTAAACACTTGGACAAAATTTCATGTCAAAATTTCAATTGTTAAAGTTTTTAGAAGGGTAACAATTTATCATAGTTAAGCTTTGTCGCCAACTAGGATACACAAATATGCATTTTTTTTATAGGTCTTGATATCTAGTATTAAAAAATAAAAGTTGATATATATTTAATATTCTGCACATAGTTCAAGATATTTGAAGTAATGTACCCTATAATGAATTGTAATCATACTATAAAAAGATGTATCACATGTAAGCAATGATACTTTGCAAGTAAGTTCAGTCTCAAGTGTGAGTTTTCAAGGAAAAAAAAAGCATGCAAAGAAACAAGTTGATCAATGATGATTCAACTCTATGGTCAACCAATGAGAATTTTAACATGAGGATTATTCTCAAAAGAGAGAGAAAGCCCTCTTGCCAACATTGCAAGCCATTGTATTGACCTTCATTTATCACAAAGTTGCACATTGCAATGTCCTGTAGCATTACCTTTATTTGAAGCAAGAGCCAAAGAAGCTAGCCGACCACAAGCAGCAGCCTTTGCACCTGATGTCAATGCATCTGCATCGACAAGCATTACAACACCTCCAGTTGAGCCGCCCTTGTTCAAATTGAGGGCTTTGTCAATTTTAACGGATTATGTTGCATTTGAATGAAACATGACTGTAACAATAGCTTTTTTCCATAATGAAGTGATAAGTAAATGAATTTAAACCTCAAATGTGTAGGGAGCCTTAATTGCAGACGATGATGGATCATGATGACCAGAGGTTTCAACTGCAGATGAGGCAGTCCCAGGAAGAACCTTAACATCTAAATAGTTAGGGTTATCATCTGGTGCAGAAAGAGATAGATTTACACCACTTGTTGAAGCTTCTAACCTGAGGGTATCAAACAAACAAGGGGTCAACGAAAGCAGATCAAGATGTGAGATTGACAGATAGACTTCCAATCATCCAAATGAATATCAGGAATACTCCAATGAACAAACAGAATTGTGTTCTGAGATATCTAGATGCCAAACAACCTCACATATTTTCCTGCAAGCCTTTGTATATCAGCTACCACATCATCATCTTCGCATGCCACGAAGACAACCCTTTCCTACGAAAACAAGTTCAATGCTAGTCTTAGTTAACACGTGCTGATAATACAAGTAGGCTTTCTTAGCACGGGACTTACCTGCCGGGCCCTGACACCAAGATGGGATAAGTGAGGTAGTTCTTGCAGTAACACAACTCCAACTATGTTTCTACCAGCAGCTGTTACCTGCATTACATATTAACCATGTGAATCCGTAGCCTCAATATGCAAAAGCTATAATGGAAATACAAAAAGAACAAGACATGAAAACCTCCTCATCTCCATCAGCTTTGTTGACCAAAAGAATAACGGGTCCTTTTGCAGCAGATGGCAATGATCCAGGCACGATGCTCTTTACCTACAGAAAGGAAGAATTTCGTATCAGACTGATTATTCTTATATGTAAGAAATACTTATACATACATAAGTGCATATGTTTGAAAGTACTAAGAAATACTTATACATACATATGTTTGAAAGTACTTTACTATTGTTTCTTTTTATAGAAAGGAAAACACAGGGAATGGGACTACAGAAAGGATAATTGCTGGTGCAACAAATCAATTACACATCATGTTGAGAGTTTACTGATGCAAAAGGATCAGTTAATAGTCTTGTGGCTCTATGAGAACTAAGCCAATTGCTAAACTGGTTGTGATACATATGTATGACTCCCCTTGTATGCAGCTCATCAATTTAAGGACGACCAAAAATGAGGAACGACATAAGCACTAGTGTTGCTATTAATCATTTAAGGTCCATCACTTAAAATGTGTTGAAGGTACCGGAACCAATGTGCCAGAAGCAGCTCCAGAGACCAGAACATCCCAACCTTGAGAACCGAGTAAACTTCGAACAGCTTTCAGAAGCAGAGTACACATTTTTGAAACCTGGAAAATGACCCTATACATGGCATCCCATATCAGATACAGTTAAAAATCAATCTCTAGCAGTAAACAACTTATCATTGCGAAAGTTAAAGTTCAAACACACCCGGCACGAATCTCAGCTTCAGCATACGTTCTTACACTGTTCTCAGGAATTCCAAAAGCTTTACCTAACAACTGCCAAGGTCCAGGAGAAAATGTTAATAATGACATTTTCTACACAACTTTACAAAAATGCCAGTAAATCACTACTAGATATGAAGAAATACATATTACAGAAAATAATAATGTCAAAATAAACAACCAACCTTCAGGGATAAATAGAATAAGAGCACCAATTCTTTGTCAACCAAGAAAGCCAAATCTAAACTATAAGGCACAGCACAAATGAAAGCGGTTTTGGTTTTCACAACCTTTTATACCTGCACTTTTTGTGGAAACATTTGAAGAAGTGCTTCAGAATATTCCTCAGTTAGCCTTCTTGCACGATCGAGAGTAGCTTTGAACCTCAATGCCCAAATTATCTTTCCATCTTCGCTACCTGAACAAACAACAGGAGGCCAACAAGTGTGGTATATGGATAATGTCCTCGCTATGTATGTTCAATGTCTCAAGACTGTAGGAGGCAAAGGACAAGAAGGGTACCTTCCCTTTCAAAGAGACCTTTCTCTTGCCAGGCAAGAAGCTCATTTCCAATCACCACACATTCTTCAGGCTTCCAACCAGATAGACCTAGCTGACGCACACCAATTGTCAGGGCACCAAGTGGATCATTCCAAGAGCTTACATTTTTTGATTCCACAATGTCTGACAGCCACTTAGCCCCTCCTGCAGCTTCAAGTGCATTGATAAATCTATACAAAAGATATTCAGCTCATGAATAAATACTGATGGTAAGAGATCTTGAAAATATATAATTTTAACACTATAGAAGATATGGATATGCAAAAAAGAATTAGATCTTGATCCAAATGCGAAGCGGATCAAGAAAGCGTAAGATTGACATATTGAGCATAGGGGACTGTCATCTAGATTAGACCATATAATCTTATGTTTATCTTTCTTCAGTTTGAAAGAGTGTAGTTTAATCAGGAGTTGATCCAATATTCTACAAATTTAGGAGGTAATGGAACCTATAACAATTTCATAGTGGCTGGAATAATAACATTCAATTTTGTGCTTCATGCAGGTTATGCATCCTTTTAGTCTCTAGCATAGGTCTTTCTTTGAGTATAACATGATTCACAAGGTTTCCTCACTGGTCTCAAATATGTCGATTGTGGTCTCAAATTCAGCAAGCCTCGGAGAGCCATAGTAAAAGTCATTTATGTCTCATTACACAGTGAAAAACATATAATCAAGTTCTTAGAACCAGATTACAATCTGGACACTTAAACAAGTGTATCAATTAAGATAAGACAAAATTGTTTATACCTGCTTAAAAGAACAAAAGAAAAGTCTTCAAGGCCAATTTCACAAAGTCGCCACTGTAAATAACACCCAAACCCAAAGAAGCAGAAAAATGGAATCAGAGGTAGCAGATATCAAACTACTTTTTCCCTAGTTTGATTGAATTGAAAATATCTAAAGTGAAATAATCTAACCTTTTGACGCATAGCTATTGCAGAATCAGGAGCATCATTTCTCAAACCACTTTCAAGACCTTTTACAATTACATCCCTTAATGCATTCAAAGATCTCATGGTTTTCATCAACTCAAAAGTATTATTCGAGTCTCCAATGCTGTCCATATTCTGAAATTTACATATCCCTCCCATCAATTGATAAAGAAAACAGAATAAATAAATTTGAGCACAATGGCCGATTTCAAGTAAAACTAGCCAGACAAATGTAACTAGAGAATGGAAGAAAGCAAAAAAGGAAAACTCTGGAAGGCATCTACCATCTGGAGAAAGAATATAAAAGGAGAGAAGTGAAGAAAAAAGAATTGCCCAATCACATCATAATTTGAAGCATCAAAATATAACTTTTGCAACCTATCAAATAGTTTTGAAGGAATTACAGCTTTGAGAAGTATAGAAACCAATAAATGAGATACATAGCGCTGCGTCTGGAGAGTTCACATTAAAGTCAATGCAGAAGAAAAGTTAAAGAAACAATAAAAATTCTCTTGGATATGTAGCACAAAGTGTAATTAGAGATTACATATTTTCGCATATTACTGTTGATTTTTATCCTCAATGTTAAATCAATTTATCATTATACTGTGTATCATATGAAAGAATTATGGAAGCCAACCAGAAAGAGAAAATAGAATCAAGGAAAGCATAGTTACCTTTTTGCAGTCCAAGAAAAGTGTCAGAGCCGAAATACCTCCTTCATCCAAGGATTCCCTAATCGACTCAAGCTGTTCAGCAAGACTGCACAGAAAGAAGCTCTAAGAGTCTGAGTAAATGTATATTTGCGATATAATAAAGTAAAGAGATGTTCAATTTCACAAGCATGAAAGCTGCATAAAACTTCAGAACTTTTAAGTTAAAAACAGGGTTTAAGCTAGGGTCCACCACCAATTAAAATTTTGATAACATTTTAGTGTTAATCAAACCTTCCAGCATTGAAGAAATCTTTGAGTTCACGGTGGAATATTTTGAACTGTTCAACAAAAGCTTCACTATATTCTCCAGGGGTCTTAGTAATTCTAGCAAGCATTGCTTCTGTAGCAACTAAATCTTCTGGTCCAGCATTGCGATGAAGCTTGTTTTGTATAGTATGCTTGATTTCTTGCTGGTATTGCAAAACAAGAAAAAAGAATTAGCAGGATGTGCCTAATTGCAGTAAAGACCACTGCCAGTTGCTTTATGGTGTCTAACCTTACCTTAAGGTCGTGAGGGATATCATTACGGTGAGCAATATCTCTAATTCGTGTTAGTGGAACAGATGCTGTAAATTCTGCCTTGAAAGATGGCAAACATGGATGAATCTTTCGGATAACAAGTATTTCCTGGTCATCAGATGTAAGAGATAGAGCTTAAAAGAAGAAGAAAATTGGCATTGACTTAATTTAAATCAACCACAGGTGGAAATCAACTCGAAGCAGAAGTGGCAAAAAATGTTGCACAAGACATCGATTCATTTTTTACTTGTGACAAGGAAATTATGAAATTATCTCAAATTCCTGGCATAAGCCAGTTTTATAAGCACCTATTGACAAGAATTCTCAAAGCTAGGGACGCAAATAATAAAAGCTCAGTAGAAGCTAGTGGCACTCAAAAGATACATACAGTTATGGGTGACAAATGGCTTCAAGAGACATAAATAAACCCAGTATCAACTTCAATATTTGAGATAAAATATTCTGTATCGAGGAAACATTTTCTTTCTTGATCATTTTTACTTAGAGACACAAGGTTTTAACCATGCTACTGATACATGATAAGCAGAACCTTAATCCAATCATTTTCACAAAGAAACTGCCTTACTTAACAGTTAACACAAATAAAATCACAAGCAATTATCATTCTAACAACAATATCTCCAGAAATAGAACATGACATCCCAACAATAAGGCAAACAGACAACGTCAATGACTTTTTACTGTTGTCGACTTTGTAAGAAATAAGAAAATACAGAATACATAACTCTTGTTAGGCAAGCAATATAAAGCAACCATCAAGCACCCCAACCATCGCAAATAAATGATATAGCACCTGGGGTGAAGTATCTCTCATGCAAGAAAGTCGCTCCAGTTCCCGGAATATTAGTCTAGAAATTTCGGCATGCCGATTTGGTCGGTGATGACCGCCATCTTCAAAGCAAGGAATTTGCCCTGTGTTAATCCACTGAAAAAGGAAAAGATCTAAGAAGCCACAAAAGAAAAGCTAGCTAGATAACAAGAAGACCAAAGTTATAAAGAAAACCTTCAGATAAATTGCACAATATATAAGAGCCTCCAACCGATTGCCAGTTTGGATACTTCCTACTAGGAGCTCACGTACAACTTCAAGCTTAAAACAGAAGGGATAGCAGCGTTAACAGAAAGTCATTAAGAAACATAAACATGTCTCTCTAATTAACTATTTACCAAAAGGAGATGAAATATATATCCTAGAAACTGAGACCAGAGATACAGAAACCATACCTTTCTCCACCAGTTTCTGGCACTTCGATCACCTTCCACTAACATGAAAGCCAATCCCTCAAGGCCTGAAGCATCCCACCTTCTTTCAGTTTCTCTGGCACGATGATCATTTGACCGCATGAAAGACACATCCTTCCCTTGCCATTGCCCAACAAAAGGACTTGATTCCACATCCAAAACCGTACCAACACTAGCGGAACCGTTGTCGCCCTTATCCTCTACTAACTCCACATTGTCTCCTAAAACCAAAGGCAATAAATCAACAGCTTCCCCAGTCGCATTCCATCGACATACCATTTCAAAACTGCCACTATTTGGCAGTTCCAAAATTCGGTTATCACCACGTTCCCATATCATACTCTTGTCTTTACTTACAATAACAAACTTAAATTCAACAGATTCACCCCCTTTCAAATCCAGATCACACACCCATCCAGCTTCTGTCCAATTCATAGGCGTCTTCTTTTTCCATGAACCCAATTCTTTTGTCGATCCGAGAATGACTACATGCTCACCAAATTTAACTTGGTGATCAAGCCGAACGTTAACCTGCACGTTTCGACGACCCCCCTTCGTGTTCGTTTTCTTCATCTTCTCCTCCTCTCTACAACAAAATGTCATACCATCCAACATCAAGCATAGTTTTAACTCTCTTTTTGGTTTCCTCTAGGAATACCACACAAAACCAAACAAAGGCAACAAAAAGAACGCAAAAGGGTACCTGGTTTCCGTGGAGGAAACAGCAGAAACAGCTCTTGTGAAACTCTTTGACGATGGCTCTTGAAAACACCGGTTGTAAGAAGGGAAAAGGACCCTGGGATGCGAGAATCGAGACTCAAAATGGTGACAGTGAGATGAAGAGTGGGATTTGAGTTGGTTCCCGTGTGCAGGAATCCTGGTGCAGTGCAAGGCACGAAGGGAATCCATCGTCTTTTTAAAACCGTGACAATATCAGTTTGGCCGTTACAGAGGAAGAACAGAGCAGAACAGAACAGAGGTTGCTTAATTTGAAGAGAAGAGAGGAGAGACTCAGAGGGACGGAGCGCTTAGAAGTGGAAGAGAAGAGCGACATGATGAGTGAAGCTTGGAGATATCTTCTCCACGTTGTGACACGTGCTGTCTGAAATCTCACAAAACAATAATATCT
>JANQBM010000005.1:8759176-8776723 GCA_025594535.1 Erythroxylum domingense
ACTACTACTACTACTACTACTACTACTACTACTACTACTACTACTACTACTACTACTACTACTACTACTACTACTATAATTGCTGGTGGCAGAGAACAAAGGAGAAAGAACCAGTCTAGTGAAGAAGAAGAATAGTAGAGTTGAAGCCAGTGGAAGCATCTTCTAGGCGAGAGTGAGTAGAGGCAGAAGGTGAGAGCCAATGTTAGAGAGTGAGTAGATTGGCAGGAGACCCACCATTGATTCCCTCACCCAAACAATCCTTTTTTTTTGCTAATCATATCTTATACCTGCTACATTATTTACTCTGTTACTTTATTAGTTTCTTTGTTAGTTAATTGACGCTTACTTTGTTAATCGATAGTTCATTTTGGTTTATTCACTGTTTTATTGCTTTGATACTTCTTTGTTATTGTTAAATATGGGATTAAAGCATTTGAAGATGATGAACCATGTTTATTCTATGATACGCTGATTACTTATTGTTGAGGATTAATGTAGCTAATTTAATTGATTATGCATGATGAAGGGGCTATTTTATTGTTTTATTAATTGCTACAGTTCTTGAGTTTATTGAACGTAATAGCATGATCAAACTTTACATCATTTTGGTATTAAACGAAGGATCGAGAGAAGAAGTTTAATATAGAATGAGAAACTAAAGACGCTTAAGTTATGAATTAGAAATATATTAACTTAAATGGATAATTATTAGTTAGGTTTAATAACTAATTTGGATGATAAACTTATCGAATACGAAAGTTAGATTAGTTTGTTATTTAAATTGATTTTAGAACCCAATTGGTAATTTTAGCAAGATAATTATCCAATTAATTCACCTTTGTTATGCATAAGAGATTAAATTAGTGAAGTTAATTCTCCAAAGTTTCCACATCGATTAATCAATCTGTTTTTGCTTCTAATGAAATCAATATACTTTTTAGTCTAATTGTGTATTTTTCTTTAACGTATTTACTCAACAAATCGAATTGAATGTTTAGGATTGCATTTTATTTATTATTTAAGATTAATTTGAGTGAACCAATTTCACCTCCTTGAGAGATGACCCTAGGTAATCATCTATAACTACCTCATATACTTAGGAGTAGGATAACCTTGGTATTTTTAGAACTTATTTTGGCCTAACAAGTTTTTGGAATCATTTTTATAGAGATGTTTAGTGTTTTGACTTAAATTAATTTTGATGTTTTTGTCTGTTAAATTAATTTTAATTGGTTTTGTTCGTTTGTGTATACATGTTGTATCATGTCATTTCATTAATTTATTTTATTCGTTTTTGTTATTGTTTCAATATTGTTCTTAGTTAGTTTAGGGTAGGAAGGAGGACACTAGGAAGTGAGCTCATTTATTTTAAGCTAGGAAGGAGATCTATAAACAGTGAAATCGTTCCCTTTATTAATAATATGCATCGAATACAAAGACTTCAAAAGGATTTCAAAGACAATCTCGAGGAACCCAAGCTTACCGACCAAGTTAATAAGTAAAAGATGGGTGAAAGGCAGTTAGTAATAAAGGAATACGCTAGATCAGTGTTCGGTACTGCCAGTTCATGCATATGTTTGGGAGAGGCAGCTAAAAATTATGAATTGAAAAGCATCCACTACAACATGTTTCCATCATTCTATGGGGTTCCCAATTAAGACCATTTAAACTTCATAGGGAGTTATATACCACTCTCCAAACATTTCCTTTGGATGGCCTAAATGAAGGTCAACTCAGAATGACATGCTTCCCATACATATTGAAGGATTGGGACAAAGCATGGTTGATGTTCCTTTCATCCGATTCATTGACTATATGGGAGGAGTTGACAATAAATTCAAGGGAAAATTTTATTACCATCAAAAGACCTCTGAGTTACAGACAAAAATAGCTACCTTCACTCAGATAGAGGGGGATCCATTCCATGAGGCGTCGGAGCACTTCAAACTCTTGTTAATACAGTGTCCACACCATAATTTTCTGCTTCACATGCTAAACCAATTATTTTATGATGGATTAATGCAACAATTCTAATACACAGTGTACAATGCAACAGAAGGAGATGTAAGAGAGAGGACTGTTGAAAAAACATACAAAGTCTTCTAAATGTTGGGGGCCAATTCTTAATAAAAGAGCATGCAAGGAAGAAGAGTTGGAGTTCATGAAGTGAGCTCAAATTAAGAAAAGGCTATACAACTAGCTGAGTTAACAAAACGTATAAAGATGTTAACTATAAGACTACCCCAAAACATTCCAAATCAAGAGGTGTGTGGTATATATGGAACTTTTGGTCATGGAGCTAATGTTTGTTCATATTCTTTTAAACCTTTTATATATGGGAAAGAACAAGTGAACTCATTTAATGGTTTTCAACCAAAGGAGAGAAATGACCCGTATTCGAACACCTATAACTTTGGTTAGAGAAACCACCCCAATTTTTCTTAGAAGATCAAAAATCCACTAGTGCAGTCCCAACTGTAGCATCAGAATTTTCAAAGGCAAAACCAATTCCAAAGGCAATCCTTAATTTAGAACCTACTGAGAAAGCCTTATTTGGAGGAAATTTTGAATGTGTTCATTCGAGTAACAACTTAGAATCAAAAAATGAACAATAAGAGATTTGATTCCTTATAAGCAGATGTAAAGAGGATTGAGATTCAAGTAGGGAAACTTGCTAATTAAATGCATAACAATCAAAAGGAAAAGTTTCCTAGTCAACCCGAACAAGCCCAAGAAGTTTCTATTCTAAGAAGTGGTAAGGTGATTGAGAATCACATTGAGATTCCTTCTAATTTGTCTAATGTTAGTAATCAAGAGGAGGAGAGCCTTACTAAAGAAAAAGATGAGTAGAATGAGAAAAAAAATGGGCACAACTCTTCAAGTCATGTTAAAAAAGGTGAACAAATTAGGCATGACACTAAAGAAAATGAGGACAAAGATTGCATAAAGTGACGGATCCTTATAGACCACCAATTCCATATCTAAGCTACTTTAAAGACTCGAAACAAAATGAGCAGTTCTCTTACTTACATAACATGCTTTCTAAGGTTAATATTAATCTACCCTTGTTAGATGTGATTAGGAACATTTCATCTTATGTGAAGTTCTTCAAGGAACTAAGCACCAAAAAATGAAATTTTGAGCCCAACAAGAAGATGATAGTTTCAGAAGTAACAAGTGTTATTCTTCATCATCAATTACCCCCTAAAATGAAAGATCTAAGGAGTTTTATTTTGAAAGTATCAATGGGTAATGGTGATGAAGTTAAAGGTATGCTTGACCTTGAACCATACCCATAACCTACATATTTAGTATACTTGCACGTTTAGATTAATTAACTTGGATTTCGATTAAAAGGGCATGGGTCTGTTGTGATAGATGAATGTCATTTTTCTTTGGTGAGAATTTGAGCCCTTTGAAATATTTAACACCAAATTCAAGTATTATTTGCTGAGAGTGTTATTTCATAATTAGGGAACTCTAGAACTTGTTTGAAAATACTATTTGAGATCACAAAATCTTATGCAAACATTGAGATGATGAAGGAAATCAGGATTTACCCCTTTTACTTAAAAAGCCACCATAATGTTACCCTTAGTGAGCCCCTTTGAGCCTAACATGAACCATTTCTTCTTTAAACCCAAAATGTGAGCCTTAACCTTTATTATTTAGCTTTTTCATCATACCTACCATAATGACGAATTGAGCATTTAAATGGTTATGATTAAGTTAGGGAATAATTGCATGAATAAGTGTGGGGGAATCATAGCATAAAAAAGAAAAAGGAGAGACATAAAAAAAGGAGTGCTAATTTTGTTAATTGAGAGGAGAGATGCTTTATTGTTCTGTATTATTTTAAATGCTCAATTATTTTTGTGATTTTAAACTATGATTTTCCTTTTCCCTACCCTTAACCTGACCCCATTACAACCAAAATAAAGACCTTCGGATTGGTGTTTGTATTTGATATAAGTGGTGGTGTTAGGTGTAAATTATACTATGCTTTGATAGATGTTTAAGTGTGCTTTTGATTGTTTCATAGATGATTATCAGGTATATAGGCTTATAATTATGTCATTATTAGTGTTTGTTTATATTTTAAGTGTTCTTATAGTTTTGATCATAATTTGGACCTTGATTTTATGTTTCAAGAGGTGATTGATTTGTGTTTAAGTTTATGAAACGGGAAATTAAAGAAAAGAGAAGAATTGAAAGTACAGAAGCTGGCCACGATCGTGGCTTACCTTACCATGATCATGACAGAGAGCGCAGACAGCTATTCTAGTGAATTTCAACTTTTTCAGTACGCGACTCTTTTTGTAATTTTTGAATAGCAGCTTTTTCAGCACGCAACTCTTTTTGTAATTTTAACTTTTTAGGTTTTTTTTAAACCAAATTAAGTGAGTAAACCCTAGAAACAACCCTATAATACTTAAGAACTATTTAAGAATACAAAACACGCAAGAAAGAGTAGCTACCATCTTCCAAAGTGAGAGAACAAGAAGGAGAGCAAGAAGAGCAATCCAGAAATTCTAGATTTCAAGTTTGAGTTCAAATCAAGTTCTTTCTTTCTTTCCATTTGTTTATTTTATTAAACTTGACGTGTAACTTGGATTTGAATATGTTATTCATGTTTAAGATGCTCTAATTTTCAGATTTGGATTTGTTCTTAAGTTTTTTTGTGACTTGATTATTGTTTATTTCAATTCAATTTTTTGGTGTTGTGATGTTTGCGTATGCTAACACTTCGATGATAGATCAAGAGGGTGAGTCAAAAGTAATTTGATTAGGTTGGATAATGAGAGTTAGTGACCTATTAAGTCTCTCAAATATCAAAATGGTAATCATATAAAGAGATATCTTGTGTGAAAACCTAATTATTCGATAGATCACTTAAGAACCAGTTGAAAACGATAGGTAGATTTTGTGAATTGAAAGGTTGCAAAATCTGGAATTTTGTAATCAATTAGGTCTTGAGAAAGAGTAGAAATTCCCTTAGAATATCTAGAATTAACACATAATTGAATCAATAGTATTTATGGAGCAAAATAACGATAAAATGAATCCTAAACTTCATCCTTGATTTTCCTCATATATTTGTGGTAGCTCATTTGATATTTGATTATTTACTTGATTTAGTTGTTTTAATATTCTTTTATTATTTTATTTTAATCATCTTTTATCTCCTTAGACAAAGTTAGGTTTATTTAGTTTTAGCTATTTCCTCATGGGATCAACATCTTTGATACTACAAGTTACGATTCATATATTTGCAGATATTAGGGGTTTTACATTAGATAAAACTTGCGCAACAAGTATTTGACGCCATTACCAAGGAACTAGTTTGGGTCTTTTTGAATTCTTTTTTTAAGGAATTATTACTTTTCTTGTGATTGTGGTACCCAATCACACGAAATTAGAAAAGAAAGAAAGAGAAGGAAGTTTGGGCACAAAATAGAAGACACGTCATTTTGGACATCACAAGGCAACTATGCGGAATCCAAAAAGTTAATTTCCAAGAAGAGATAGAAAGAACAATGATGGAGGAAATACATTACAGGAGAAGTCATCATCCTTATTTGAACACGTACAACCTGAGATGGCAAAACCACCTAAATTTTTCTTAGTATAATAATGTAAGGACTCACACAGGACATTAAGGTATGCCAAGATTTCAACAAGATGAGTACAATTCATGGGATTCTAAATTGGAAAAGATCATAGACAAGTTTATGAATATAGAAGAGGCCCAGAAGAGACTGGAAGCGAAGTTTAAGCAAGTAATGGGAGATCATGCCTCTTCTATTCACAACATAGAGGTTCAAATGACTCATCTTTATAGGGAATTATGTAAGAGAAGTGTGGAAAACTTTCTAAGCAATATAGAAGTAAACCTAATAGAGCAATGTAAGGTTGTCACATTTAGGAGTGGGAAAGAGCTAGAAGAACCGGTGGAAAGACAAACCAAGATCCACTTTATGGAAGACCAAAAGAAGAAGAAAAAGGATGAAGACAAGAATGAGGACCATCCATACACCCCAAAAATCTTACTTAAATCAACCTTTCAAGAAGGAAGAGATTACCCAATTAGAATGGCCATTTTAGACGAACGTATGGATTTATAAGATTTGATAACGCCCTAATCCTAACACGTGTTTTATTTAGCAAAGTGGTATCAGAGCTTATAGGTTATCCACGAGGTCCTTGTTTCTAATCGCCCCAACAACCCGGAACTTTCGCTTGGACTTAGTGGATCTGGGATAGTATGGGTTGCCCCAGCAACCCGCCTGCGGTGTAGTAATGATCTTGCTCCCGCAGAAGCGTGGTAGATTTATAAGATTTGATAACATCCTAACCCTAACACGTGTTTTTGTTAGCAAAGAGATACCACTTTTGATTTTGGGGTCATTATTTTTTCTTTTTGCTGGATTTCTGTTCTAATTTGATAGAGAATATTGCTAATTTCACTTTGTAATTTGAATAATTCTTCTAATCTATTTTCTAATTGTGATTGTTTTGCAAGTATTTCATTAACTTGCTGAGTGATAGTTGTCATAATGTATTTTTAACATAGCTAGCTAAATCAGTAAGCTGATTTTGAATTTCATCTAATTGTTCTTGCTTTTGATCTAATAAAGGGTCAGTAATTCTAATTGGTTGTTGAATATACAACGGTCTTTGAATTCTAGCTGATGCTGATTTACTAAGAGGAGGAATAAAAGAAGATGATGCTTCAGAAAATGAATGTCGTCTATTGCTAGTTATGTGAAAAGGATATTATATAGCTGGAAGGGGTTGAATTTTGGTATGAAATTTAGTTCCTACTTTGGCAACATCTTAAAAATGTTGATCTAAATAGATTTGTTCGGTATGTTTAAAATCAATACTATGATGAGAATTAGTTAATGCATAACTAATTTGATATGTTATTGAAAATGGGTATTGTCCAGAAATCATCAAATTATTGTTATAAAATTCATAAGCTATAGTAATAGTATCTTGTAATTTTGAAGAAAGTAAAGGGATTCCTAATTTAAGTCGAGTATTAAATTTGATTTTTCCATATGCTAAATTTCCGTTCATCATTCCTATAACTTGATTATTTAAATTAGTCATACGTTCGTCTAAAATGGCCATTCTAATTGGGGAATCTATTCCTTCTTGAAAGGTTGATTTAAGTAAGATTTGAATAGTTGATAGTTGAATGTAACCTATCTTTTTTCATTTATTTTCTGGTAATTGTTGTAATTGTTTACTAATTTGATCCTGATCTATTAAACTAATTCTAATATGTCCATTACATTGTTCTATTCCAACTGGTGTTTCATAAAGCATTTTACCAAAATAAAGGATATTTTATAGATTGAAAAACTTCTTTATAACGGATTTATGGATATCTTGTCCTGGTTTTAAATCTAATTGAGCTTTTGCTATTTTCTTTTGTTTTTGTTTATCCTGTGCTAATAAGGTTGAAACTTGAAAAGTACCTCGTGATTCTGTTAATTCTAATGTATCAATATCTAAAATAGTAGAATCTTTTTGTGTAATAGAGGTCATTGATGATAAACTTGATGAGATCTTTGAATATCTTCAAGAGTAAGTAAAAGATTAGTATATACTTGATATAATTGACGAACTGTTGCTAAATGTTCTTCATATGGTCGTCTACCTAATATATTTATTCCAGCAAATATGAGATAATTTATTCGTGTTTCATTATATTGTCTATGATCTGAGTAATTTGCTAGTTGATTTTGTATATATTGTCTTTGATTGTCTAAATCTTCACAAATAGGACAAGTCATTCAGAATAATCAAAAGGAATAATTTCATATATAACATCTAAATTAAGTTGGAAAATACGTCTCCATAATTGATCTAAGCAAATCAAAAGATAATGCATACTAATATGAAAATGAAATAAAAGATCATGTTGGGGAATATAATATAAACTTAAAAATATAAATAATAAAGCAGGTTGATAATAAAGAAATATTACTGCATAAAAGAATAATTGATAAATGAAATAAGGTAAACAATAAGAAAAGAAATAATGAAATGATGCTGATGCATGGAATGTCATGATTAAATAATAAGAAGATGAATTTGTTCTTGAACTTCTAAACGATCCTTTTTTACTGAATTATATATATAAAGTGTTTGATCTAACCATATTCTTGATTCAATTAATAGTTGTGAATTGTTATGTTCTTTTGCTAATTCTATTTGATCTTTATAAAGCTGAATAAATTTTATTTGTTCTGCTTTTATATCTTGATAAGTATGAATTAACTGCTTAAGATGTCGCTTATATTCAAAATACATTTTATTAAGCAGTCAAATGCTTCATCTGATCAACATAATATTTTTGAATTATATACAAGTCTTGGAGATGTTCTTAGAGTAACTTAATCATTTCTTCTGTTTCCTTCATAAGTCTTAAGGCTGTAGCCTTAATATCTTGAGCTTGTTCGTAAAGAGGATGATTGTCAGAGAGTTGATAAAGAGGATTGATATATGTTGCATGAGCAATTTTATTGCGTGCAATATAGTTGCTTTTCATTGCTTCTAATTCTGCTTCTCTTTCATATGTATCTTTAATCCTTTGAGAGAGATCATGTTTGAATACAAAATAAGAATAGTTCATGCTATGAAATAATGAATGATTAGTAAACTAATGATAAAAATATAATGGTGATAACATATTTCAATAAAAACACTTAGAGCACATACCTGTTTCGTTGTCGCTTGATACCAATATTAGGTGAGACGCGAGAGAGAAACGATGAGCCAACTGAGTGTTTATTTAGTATATTATCTGGTTCTATTTTCGAAGTAAAACTTTTATGGACGATGCCACTTTTTCCATTAATATGAATAGCTGCTTTATGCCATTGATCATAGATTCCTGCCATGGGACCATTGTAGATCACATAATACTTGTTTTCTTGATGATCGGCTTGCTTCTGAGAACTTGAGGGAGGTGTAGAAGGTTTTTATGGTGAAATAGCTGACATAATTGGTGTAGAGGATATATTTTGAGGAGGATTAGATGCTGGTTTTTTAGAGGTAGAGGCTTGTTCTTTGAGTAAAGAAATAGTGGTGCGGAGTCTATTGATTTCTTTGGTAATGGTTCCAATTTTTTGTTGTAGTTCCATAAGCTCTGCTTCTTTTAATATTAGTGTATCTTCTAGTTGTTTTAAAACTTCTTCCATTAGCGAGTGAGAATATCTGTAAGAAAATTGTTAATAGATTTAATATATTGAATACTAAATTATACTAATTCAATTCTAACTGCCACCTGATCAGTCGTCCTTGATTGTAATTAGTGCTTATTTGATACTTGGTAAATCCACATAAATATTGAGAGTCCGTTTGAATTTTAAATTCAACCGGCAATAGATCTATGCGCCATTTTCTCAATGTTTTGAGACAAGCCAGTGTTTACTTTTCATGAATAGGGTATTTTAATTCTCAAGAATTAAAATTCCCGTTAATATATTTGGAAAGATAGTACTTCTTGTGCTTGGGTGGTTGTGCCAAAAGGCATCCTGCCCATGTATCAAAGCTTGCGTCCAATTGGACAAGCAGTAGATCCTTAAGATTATAGTTATAGAGAGTAGGTAATTTCTTACAGAGTTCTTTTAACCGTTGTACTGCTTCTGTATCATTTGCATCCCAATGCCATAAGGTTTTAATACTACACTTCCTTTGTAAATTCCTGCGTTCTTTAGCTAAATCTCGTAGAAAACCTTGGTCAGATATATAATTTAATAATCCAAGAAATTGTTATACTTGCCTTTTGTTTTGTAAGACATTAGGGAAAGTTTGTAATTTTTGTAATATACTGGGTTGTAATTGTAAATAACCATGATTAAATTGAATACCTAAATATTCAATTGTTTGTTGAGCAATTATTGCCTTCTTTTTACTTAAAATTAATCCTTTTTCTTTACATCGTTGTAAAACAATACGAACCTTTTTCAAATGATCTGCTTTATCTTGATTAAAAAAATGATAATATCATCAATGTACACAAAAGTAAAATCTTCAAGACCTGTAAGATTATTATCTATAAATCTTTGATATATACTGGGAGCTTGTTTTAATCCAAAAGGTAAAACATTCCATTGATAATGTTTTTGAGGAGGACATGTAAAAGCTGTTAATGCTTTAGTGTTATTATGAAGTCTAAGTTGCCAATATCCAGATTTTGCATCTAAGGTTGTAAACCAAGAGTGTCCTTTCAATTTATTGATTATATAATCTTTACGAGGTAATTTATATGCATCTCCAATAGTAGCTTCATTTAGCTTACGGTAATTAATAACCATTCTTCTTTTTCCCCTTTTTTGTTCAGCTGAATTGTTAACATAAAATGCCGGTGCTGAATGTTTACTAGTACTTGGACTTATAAGACCTTTTTCTAATAATTGTTTGCGTTCAAGAATAAATTCTTTGACATCTTGAGGAGTATAAGGGATATTATTTTTAATATTAACTTCCTGATTAGGATCTTTTAGTTTGATTTCAATGAGTTCATTATTAGGATTTTTTAAGGGATCTAATGGATTTTCACTACATACTTCATTTAACAAACTATCGATTTCTAATTGTAACGAAGTAATATTTAAAAGAAAAAATTGTAAAAGATTTAATCTTTCCGTGATAATTTGAAGTTGTTGATAATAAGTAGTATGATAAATAGGAATTTTGAGAATTACAGACTTTCGATTAATAGTTTTTATATATGGTGTTTTTAAAGTAATGTAATGTAAATATTGACAAAATGGGTTGTATAATTTGAGAAAATTATTACCAAGAATTAATGGTAATCCTGATTCTTGTTGATATATAGAAGGAATTGTAAACGTATAATTTTCAATGAGTATATATTATAATAACTTACATACCAAATAAATTTAAAACTTCCATCGGCTATCCGGATTTGTAATGGTTTGTCTAATTTTTTCCATGTGTCTAATAATTGTTTGGAAGCAATACATATAGTAGCTCCAGTATCTATATATGCATTAACTTTAGTATTCTGAATAATGACTTGAATAAATGTTGTATTTGAATTCACTTGTTGATTCGGATTCGCTTTGTATAGTTGTATGGATGGATTCATAGGAGTCATAGATATAAAGAGTAGAATCAGTATGATAATCAGATTCTATGGGTTCTAATTGATGTTGTCGAGCTGAATTTAATATTTGTAATTTCTCGGTATATTTTTTATCGATTTTCTTTGGACATTCATTAGCATAGTCTCCTTCTTCTTTACAAAGCCAACATTTACAGTTTCGTTTTTTCTGTGGACAATATTTTTTCTTTGGTTTTAATGGTTGTTTAAATTTTCTAAAATATTTGGGATAGGTTTTCGGTTGATTTGGTTTTTTATAATAATGACGCCATTTGTAAAATTTTGTATATAAAGTATAAAATTCCATAACGAATCTTTATTATCTTCTCGATCACCAAAAGGTTTTTCTATTTTCAATAATAGTTGTACACGATTAGACCATTCAAAAAATAGATCTTTATTATTAATGGCACAGTCTAGGTTGAGAATTCCATCCTGTCCTAAAATAATATGTTTTGCTTTATAGGCAGATGGATGCTTACGTATTATTAAAGATCAACTACAAAGGACCTCAGATTTTGATGACCTATGCATATAAGACACCAATACAATCCGAAGCTCTTCAATTAGTTCAAAGATTCAAACAACCATTTGAAAAACTTGATGAATGGGGGTTACTACTTTTTTTTTTACTAGATTTCTGTTCTAATTTGATAGACAATATTGTTTATTTCATTTTGTAATTCATTTTGTAATTTAAATAATTCTTCTAATATATTCTCTAATTGTGATTGTCTTACAAGTATTTCATTAACTTGTTGCGTGATAGTTGTCATAATGTATGTTTAACATAACTAGCTAATTCAGTAAGTTGATTTTGAATTTCATCTAATTGTTCTTGCTTTTGATCTAATCTAGGGTCAGTAATTCTAATTGGTTGCTAAATATATAGTGGTCTTTGAATTATGGCTGATGCTGATTTACTAAGAGGAGGAATAGAAGAAGATGAAGCTTCAGAAAATGAATGTCTTCTAGGTACTGGAAAAGGATATTGTATAGCTGGAAGGGGTTGAAGTTTGGTATGAAATTTAGTTCCTACTTTAGCAACATCTTGAAAAAGTTGATCTAAATAGATTTGTTCGGTATGTTTAAAATCAATACTATAATGAGAATTAGTTAATGCATAACTAATTTGATATGTTATTGAAAAAGGATATTGTCCATAATTCATTAAATTATCGTTATAAAATTTATAAGCTATAGTAATAGTATCTTGTAAATTTGATGAAAGTAAAGGAATTCCTAATTTAAGTCGGGTATTAAATTTAATTTTTCCATATGCTAAATTTCCGTTCATCATTCCGATAATTTGATTATTTAAATTAGTCATATGTTCGTCTAAAATGGCCATTCTAATTGGAGAATCTATTCCTTCTTGAAATGTTGATTTAAGCACAATTTGAATAGTTGATAGATGAATGTATCCTATCTTTTTTCATTTATTTTCTGGTATTTGTTGCAATTGTTTACTAATTGGATCCTGATCTATTAAACTAATCCTAATATGTCCATTACATTGTTCTATGCCAACTGGTGTTTCATAAAGAATTTTACCAAAATAAATAATATTTTGTCTATTTAAAAACTTCTTTATAACAGATTTATGGATATCTTGTCCTAGTTTTAAATCTAATTGAGCTTTTGTTATTTGCTTCTACTTTTGTTTATCCTGTGCTAATAATGTAGAAACTTGAAAAGTTCCTCTTGATTCTGTTAATTCTAATGTATCTACATCTAAAACGGTAGAATCTTTTTGTATAATTGAGGTCATTGATGATACAGTTGATGAGATCTTTGAATTTCTTCAATAGTAATTAAAAGATTAGTATATATTTGATGTAATTGACAAATTATTGTTAAATGTTCTTCATATGGTCGTCTAGCTAATCTGTTTATTCCAACAAATATAAGATAAGTTATTCGTATTTCATTATACTGTATATGATCTGAATATTTTGATATTTGACTTTGTATATATTGTATTTGATTGTCTAGATCTTCACAAATAGGACAAGTCATTTAAAATAAAATAATTTCATATACGACATCTAAATTAAGTTGGAAAATACGTCTCCATAATTGATCTAAGCAAATCATAATATGTCGCATACTAATATGAAAATGAAATAAAAGCTCGTCGTCAGGAATATAACATAAACTTAAAACTATAAATAATAAAGCAGGCTAAATATAAGGAAATATTAATGCATAAAAGAATACTTGATAAATGAGATAAGGTAAACAATAAGAGAAGAAATAATGAAATGATGCATGTACTGTCATGATTAAATGATGAGAAGTTGAATTTGTTCTTGAACTTCTAAACGATCCTTTTTAACTGAATTGTATATAAAGTGTTTGATCTAACCATATCCTTGCTTCAGTTAATAGTTGTGAATTGTTATGTTCTTTTGCTAATTCTATTTGATTTTTATAAAGCTGAATAAATTTTAATTGTTCTGCTTCTATATCTTGGTAAGTACGAACTAATTGCTTAAGGTGTCTTTTATATTCAAAATACATAAATTTATTAAGCCGTCAAATGCTTCATCTGAGATATATAATATTTTCAAATTATATACAAGTCTTGGAGATGTTCTTGGAGTAACTTAATCATTTCTTCTGTTTCTTTCATGAGTCTTAAAGCTGTAGCTTTAATATCTTGAGCTTGCTTGTAAAGAGGATAATTGTTGGAGAGTTGATACAGAGGATTAATATATGTTGTATGAGCAGTGTGATGACGTGCAAGATAATTTTTTTTCATTGTTTCTAATTCTGCTTCTCGATCATATGTATCTTTAATCCTTAGAGAGAGATCATGCTTGAATACAAAATAAGAGTATGCCATGCTAGGAAAAATAAGTAATGATTAGTAAAGTAATGATGGTGATAACATAATTCAATAAACACACTTAGAGCACATACCTATTTCGTTTTCGCTTGATACCAATATCAGATGAGACGCGAGAGAGAAACGATGATCCAACTGAGTGTTTATTTAATATGTTATCTCATTCTGCCCAGAATGGCTTACATTACTGGCTATATATAGGAGAGAAAAAGGACTAAAGGCCAAACAAGCGGTCGACATTTGTAACATAAAGAAAAAGCTAAAGTAAAAGTGAAAGTGGAAAGATGCTTAAAGAAAAGAAAAAGACACATATTTACAGCTAAGGTGGTCCTTTGGGACCTACATCTTTTCAGTAGTGCTTGTTGTCGTTTGTGCCGACAAATAAACTTTACTCGCCTTCGATGATGATTAGACTGTCGTCGTTGTCGTCTTGTGCTTTTTGTGTTGATGATGGACAGTGAGCACATTGATGCTCGGAATAATCTTGTAGCTGCTTACAGATGGCATATTACCACTACTCCTACTACTACTATTACTACACATATTTGGTGGTGTAGGAGAGGGTGTGGTCAAGATAGTTTTGTATTGTGGTTTCAAAGGGGTAGTTTGAAATTCCTTGAATGATTTTTCTGCTTCTATTTTTGAAGTAAAGCTTTTATGGACAATGCCACTTTTTCCAATAATATGAAGTGCTTCTTTGTGCCATTGATCATATATTCCTGCCATAGGACCATTGTAGATCACATAATACTTGTTTTCTTGATGATCGATTTGCTTCTGAGAATTTGATGAAGATAGAGGTGTAGAAGGTTTTTGTGGTGAAATAGTTAGTGCAGAGGTTAAAGTTTGAGTGGGGTTAGATACTGGTTTGTCAAGGGTAGAATCTTGTTCTTTGAGTAAGGAAATAGTGGTTCGAAGTCTATTGATTTCTTTGGTAATAGTTCCAATTTTTTGTTGTAGTTCCATGAGCTCTGCTTCTTTTAGTAATAGTGCATCTTCTAGTTGTTTTAACACTTCTTCCATTCTCGAGTGAGAATATCTGCAAGAAAATTGTTAGTGGATTTAATATATTGAATACTGAAATTATATTGATTTAATTCCAACTGCCATCGGATCAGTCGTCCTTGATTGTAATTAGTACTTATTTGGTACTTGGTAAATCCACATAAATATTGAGAGTCCGTTTGAATTTTAAATTCAACCGGCAATAGATCTATGCGCCATTTTCTCAATGTTTTGAGACAGGCCAGTGTTTCCTTTTCATGAATAGGGTATTTTAATTCTGAAGAATTAAAAGTCCCGTTAATATATTTGCAAAGATAGTACTTCTTGTGCTTGGGTGGTTGTGCCAAAAGGCATCCTGCCCATGTATCAAAGTTTGCATCCAATTGGACAAGCAGTAGATCCTTGAGATTGTAGTTATAGAGAGTAGGTAATTCCTTACAGAGTTCTTTTAGTCGTTGTACTGCTTCTGTATCATTTGCATCCTAATGCCATAAAGTTTTAGTAATGCACTTTTGTTGTAAACTCCTGCGTTCTTTAGCTAAATCTCATAGAAAACCTTGGTCAGATATATAATTCAATAATCCAAGAAATTGCTGTACTTGCCGTTTATTGTGTAAGACATCAGGAAAAGTTTGTAGTTTATATAATATATTAGGTTGTAATTGTAAATAACCATGATTAAATTGAATACCTAAATATTCAATTTCTTGTTGAGCAATTCGTGCTTTCTTTTTACTTAAAATTAATCCTTTTTCCTTACATCTTTGTAAAACAATGCAAACTTTTTTCAAATGATCTGTTTTATCTTGATTAGAAAAAATGATAATATCATCAATATAGAAAAAAGCAAAATCTTCAAGATCTATAAGATTATTATCCATGAATCTTTGATATATACTAGGAGCTTGTTTTAATCCAAAAGGTAAAACATTCCATTGATAATGCTTTTGAGGAGGACAGGTAAAAGCCGTTAATGCTTTAGTATTATTATGAAGTCTAAGTTGCCAATATCCAGATTTTGCATCTAAGGTTGTAAACCAAGAGTGTCCCTTTAATTTATTAATAATATAATCTTTTCGGGGTAATTTATAGGCATCTCCTATAGTAGCATCATTTAACTTTCGATAATTAATAACCATTCGTCTCTTTCCTCGTTTTTGTTCAACAGAATTGTTGACATAGAATGCGAGTGCTGAGTGTTTACTAGTACTTGGACTTATAAGACCTTTTTCTAATAAGTCTTTGCATTCAATAATAAATTCTTTGACATCTTGAGGAGTATAAGGGATATTATTTTTAATGTTAACTTTTTGATTAGGATCCTTTAATCTGATTTCAATGAGTTCATTATTATGATTTTTTAAGGGGTCCAATGGATTTTCACTACATACGTAATTTAACAACGTATCGATTTCTAATTGTAATGAAGTATTATTTAATAGATAAAATTGTAAAAGATTTAATCATTCCGTGATAATTCTAAGTTGTTGATAATACGTAGTATGATAAATAGGAATTTTGAGAATCACAGATTTTTGGTTGATGAGTTTTATAAATGGTGTTTTTAAGGTAATGTAATGTAAATATTGACAAAATGGGTTGTATAACTTGAGAAAATTATTACCAAGAATTAATGGTAATCCTGATTCTTGTTGATATATAGAAGGAATTGTAAACGTATAATTTTCAATGAGTATATTATTGTAATAACTTACATACCAAATAAATTTAAAAATTCCATCGGCTATTCGAATTTGTAACAGTTTGTCTAATTTTTTCCATGTATCTAATAATTTTTTAGAAGCAATACATATAGTAGCTCCAGTGTCTATATAGGCATTAACTTTAGTATTCTGAATAATGACTTGAATAAATGTTGTATTCGAATTCACTTGTTGATTCGGAATCGCTTTGTATAGTTGTATGGCTGGATTCATAGGAGTCATAGATATAGAGCGTAGAATCAGTATGATATTCAGATTCTATGGGTTCTAATTGATATTGTTGAGCTGAATTTAGTATTTGTAGTTTTTCGGTATACTTTTTATTAGTTCTTTTTGGACATTCATTAGTATAGTGTCCTTCTTCTTTACAAAGCCAACATCTACAATTTCGTTTTTTCTGTGGACAATATTTTTGTCTTGGTTTGAATTGTTTTTTACGTTTTCTAAAATATTTGGGATACGTTTTTGGTTGATTAGGTTTTCTATAATAACGATGCCATTTGTAAGATTTTTCATATCTAGGTCTAAATCGTTGATCTTTTCATTGTTGATATTTAATTTTTTGTGGTTTTTGAAATTTTTCACATCCATATTGTTAGAGTACTTCTGCATTTTGTGAACAACAAGGATGTATATTAATGTGACATCTTTTCATGTATGTCATTTGGAAATAGCTTCTCTACTAGCTAGGGGAAAGGCTGTGCACTATTAGTGTGACACCCCCTTACCGCATGGTACGTACAAGGACGCCCGTAGGTCATTCCGGTACATATCCTATGATAAGGGAGCGTTACGTGTGATTACTATAATTACTCCACATG
>JANQBM010000005.1:8802452-8841910 GCA_025594535.1 Erythroxylum domingense
TTCTTAATTTTACATGAAAGCATTAGTTTATTGTTTAAAAATAATATAGGAATTCATTTCATAGTGTAATGGTGTTGAGATACGCAAAAAAATATCTACACAGGGAATGTAAAATCAATTTGTTTGCTTAAATGTTGCTAATCGACAACGATTGATTGAATTTTCAAGATTAGTAAATGAATTTAATGAACGTCATTTGATTTTTCTTAATATACCTTTAAAACAAGCAATTGAAATCCTTTTAAAAGTTATTTTTTTCCTTTCATTGGTATTCCTAGTGATTGACTTGTTTTGAGGATGAGGTACTAAATTCCAAACTTTGTTTTTGTCAAATTGATTCAATTTATCTTTTATGGCTGAAACCTAATTTTCTTCAGTAAGGACCTCTTCAACAATCTTTGGTTCTATTTGTGAGGTGAGAGTGACAAAGTTGTTCTTGAACGATGATCTTGTTCTTAGATTTTCAGAGGGATCCCCCAAAATATGTTGATATGTATTAAGACCTCTCAATTCTCTCGGTGTTTTTTTTTGCATAGGCTCTTGCTAAGATGAAGGAACTTGCTCTATTCTAGCTTCAGAAGACCTTCTTGATTTTGTAATTCTGAAGGGTATTATAGGTATAGTTTGATTCTCCGATGTATTTTTAGATACCAATGGGCACTCTTCATCATTTGAGTTAGTTGTTGTTGTTTAAGGTAGTGCTTCATCAAATACCACATGTATCGATTCTTCTATTTTCTTTGTTCTGAATCCTTTAATAATAGTGTTGTAGCCCAAAATGATAGCTTCATCTGATCTCGCATTGAACTTTCCAAGGTTGTCTTTTCTACTGTTTAGAACTAAACATTTGAGTCAAATGCTCAAAAGTAAGCAACATTTTGTTTTTTTCTTTTTAAAACAGGTCTTATAAGATATCTGTCGAGTATATAACAAGTTGTTGACACGGCTTCTGCCCAGTAATCATGAAGTAGGCCACTTTCGTACAAAATTGTTCTATCCATATCAATGAGAGTCTTGTTCTTTCTCTCAACAACTCCATTTTGCTGAGGAGTCCTTGGGTATGAGAAGTTGTGAGTTATACCATTTTCGCTAGAAAAGTCTTCAAATTTTTTATTATCAAATTCTTCTCCATGATCGCTTTGAATTGATGTGATGTAGTACCCTTTTTCAGTCTAAAATTTTCTTTAAAACTTCTCAAAGACTTCAAAAGTATTTTCTTTATTTGATAGATAATAAACCCATATAAATATGAAAAAATCATATACCATAATAAAACCGTAATGTTTTCCACTAGAACTTTGAGTCCTAGTAGGACTAAATAAATCTATGTGCACGAGTTCAAGTTGCTGCTTAGTAGTCACAATATTTTTAGGAGAGATGTTGCTTCTGATTTGTTTTCCTTTTAAACAAGCTTCACAAACTTGATTGCTCTCAAGTTTCAAATTCAGCAGTCCTCTTACTAACTCATTTTTGAACAATTTTGATAAAATGCTCATGCTAGTATGTTCAAATCTTTTGTGCTAGATAAGTGAATCCTTTTCTATTGAGACAAAAAACTTGTCACTTTGAGAAGATATATCTTCCAATTGAGCACAATATATGTTCTAATTTTTAGGACCAACGAAAACAATATTATTATTTAGAATGTCAATTATTTTACAATGTGATGTATAGAAAGTAATTTTGTAACCTTTTATCACATAATTGACTTACGCTAAGCAATTTTTGTTTCAATCCATCAACAAAATGAACATTATCAATAGAGGCAGAGTTAGAATCACCGATTTTACCAATTCTGGTGACCTTTGTCTTGTTTTTATCGACAACGACAACATTACCTTCGTCTTTCCTTTCAATATAGTTGAAATGCGATATTTCACATATCATGTGTCTCGAACAACTGTTATCAACTATCCATTGATTCTCCTTTGTCTCCATTTTGAAGCATATCTGTAGAGTGTATTATCTCATTTTAGGTACTCAAATCTTTCTGGGTCCTTTCACGTTAGTAATTTGGCCTTTCAGTCTCCAAATATACATTTGAGATGGTTTTTTTCATTTTTTGAAAGTAACAAGAGTAACTAATATGATCATGTCTACCATAATAATCGCACAAAATAGATGAATGATAGTTGTTATGATTTTTGGCACTTACTAGGTTCCTATTGTTTTGACTATAGCTACTGCTGGATTTAACAAAGAAGTTTTTATATGGCCGGATATTGTTATTTTCATTATATCATATTCCAACCTTATCAAAAATACATTTACCACTCTTAAGTAATGCTCAAGATTGTTTCTTCCATTAACAAAATTAGCAAGATCTTTTTCAAGAGAAATAAATTTCTTAGCACATTTTTATTTTTCAAGTTTTAAAGCAATAACCCTCTATGCTAATTGTTTTATCTTAGCAAAGTTATTTTAAAGTATTGAGTTTTCTAACTGAATTATTTTTTGATCCAAACATCCTTTTTCAGAAACTATTTGTTTATTATCATTTTCAAGAGAAGTGACTTTAGACAACAAATCTTTGCTTTTCGATTCTAAAAATTAAGATTTTTCATTAAAGATTCATCATTATTTTTTGACTTCTTAATCGTTTTGAAATATTGCACTATTAATTTTTTATACTGATCATATAAATCAATGCATCTCTCAATTCATCAATTTCAATATCAGAGTCAGAATAATATACCTCATCATCTCTTGATTCGGTCATAAAGCAAACATTGCTGACTTCCTCAGGTTCTTCTTCTTCAAAGTTATCAAAATCCTCATCTGACCGAGCGGCAATCATAGTATACTTTTTTGGTTTTCAGTTTTCTGTCTAGTCTTGTCCTTTTGAAGAAGAGGACATTTTGGTCTTATGTGTCTAGGTTTCTTGCAGTAATAACATATGATTTGATTATTGTGTGTATTGCCATTGTCGTTGTTGCCTTTTGATAGGAACCTGTTGTTTCCAATTTTCTTGTTTCCTTCTCTTTTCTTCATGAGCTTCTTTTTGTAAAAATGGGCATATTTTCTGACCATGAAGTTTCTTTCGTCATCTCCATTTATTTACAACTCAATATTACTTTCATTATCATTTGATGGATTTGATTCGTCAACTGCTTTTAGTGTCATTCCTCTTTTGTATGAGGATCATTCATCTCGCCTAAGCTCGGCTTCATGAATCATTAAGTTTCCTCTTAACCAGTCAAGTAAGATTGTCTCGAGAAATTTTGTGATTTCCAGAGCTGTCACTTTAGGTCTCCATTCCTTTGGTAATGATCTTAGAATTTTTGTTACCTGCTCGTCATTTGGATATATTTTGACAAGTTTTTCAAAGTAAGGATGATGTTATTGAAACGTCCAAAGATTTCGTCTATTATTTCTCCCTATTTTTTGCAAATAGTCTCATATTTATGCACTAAAAGACTTATTCTACATTTCTTCATCTCATTCGTTCCTTCAAAAGTAACTTAGAGCTTGTCCCACATTTTTTTGTTGTAGAACAGTAAGATATCTTTTCATACTCTTCTGGAGATAGTGCACAGATCAGATGATGTCTTTCTTTGGCATTCAACTGTGCATTTCTTCTATCGATATCAGTCCACACTTCTACATTGTCAGTAGCAGGAGGTGTAGTTCCAGCTTTGATAGCTTGCCAGATTTCGATAACCACCAATTGAAGATAGATGGTTGTTCGCTCTTTTCAATAAGAGTAGTTGTTTTTATTGAAGTAAGGAGGCTTTGAGACAAATTGTCCTTCAAGGCTTCTTAAGTTGTTTGTCATGATCTATCACGTCTTGTAAAACGTAATAAATGTGAAACCTTGCTCTGATACCAAATGATAAAGCAAATACGTGCAAGAGGGGGTTGAATTGTACGTAAAAACATTTCGCAAGTTCTTTTAATTCATACAATAAATAAATCCTAGTTAATGAATAAAAACAGTAGGAGCCTATCAGACGATAAAGTCTTTTAAACGATAAGAGTCTGTTAGGTAATAGGAGCCTTTTTTGAGATAGGATCTTGCTTAAACAAAATGAGCCTAATGAATGATAAATAATGTTAAAACAATTTAAAAACAGAAGGCGCTTGTTAAAACTGAAAGGAACCTCTTGCAAGTTGAAGACAGAAGAAGCCTCTTATAAAAGTGAAGGAGCCTCTTAATAAAAAGAACACACTCACAATATAATGCAGAAATTTAAAAGAGAGAGAGAAGAAGGACGCAATCGATTTATACTAATTCGTCTTACAACCCAAGCCTATGTCCAGTTCTCAAGAATCCAACTTGAGTATTTAACTATAAGAATCTGAGTATTAAATTTGACGAGCCTCTCCAAGCTCACAAGTACATATTTTTCAAGGTTCTCTAACCTTTCACACTTGAAGTGTATAACAAGTTTCTAAAAACTCACAGAAAAATAAAATGTAAATTTAAAAATAAGTTCTCAAATAACAATTTCTCTCTTGATAGAGTGATTTTACTTTCTAATGTACAATCAAAATGATATGACTCTCAAGAAGATAGATGTTGCTCAATTGTTTCAAAGTTTGTATATGCTCATTGCTTCACAAGTGATGTTGCTCTTTTTTAAATAGTCAATTTCTTTAATTAGTCATTGTTTCATCTTAATTTTGAGTTGACTTTGGATTTTTAATATCATCTCTACTGTAACAAAAATTTCTAGAGCTAATTGTTAAAAAAGGTAAGATCATCTTAGATGTTAATAAGGAAAGTTTACTATGAGGGTTCCTGCAAGAGAGGAAGTAATTTTCCTATGATTTTATTTCCTTTTAAAAACACCGTTATCTATATAAGGAAATAAATCAAATTTGAATTTTAAAATATTATACAGTTATCATCATAATTGTTAAATATAAACCTTGGGCTAACATTTTCCTTATTTGATTTTTTCAAATCCCTATATTTCACATATTATTTATACAGCGGATAACTTTACTATACATGTTCAAAGTGTAGACATTGTTCAATCACCTAATTTCTATGTCATATACTTTTTTTTGTAACACCCCATTATCATAAATTACATATCGGAACACCTAGTGGATATTCTAGTATATAATTTATAATAATAATGTATTAACTATCTCACTTTCACTTTATAACATGGCAACATATTTAACTTAGTCATGGCATCAACTACTACATATAAATGTCACCAAATTTTAAAACCAAGTACCAAACTGTAATCCTCATTTCGTTTTATAAAACCAAACGTATTTACATTGTAGCTTTTAAATATCCATACATGTACATCATCATATCCTAATACAGAATATGCTACATGAAAAAGGAAATTTCATAAAAAGTCTATCTAAAGTCTTCAATCTCAACTAACCAACCTTTGAGCTATTTCTTCTTCACAAAAGTACAAGAATTATGCTTCTTGTAATCTCTCAATCGCTAATGTCCTCTCTCGATCCTAAAATGTCAATGCAATTTTGGGTGAGGTTTGCGAACTCAATGAGATAACCATCATCGATGGTTCACTCAATTCATGTAACACTTTATCACATGTAACAAATATTTCACATCTTTGTATTTAACTAGAAATATCACATATCCTATTCTCGTTCAAATTCCAGGTAATCATAAATTTTTAATCAGTCAAACATATGTATTAAAATGTATATGCGATGCACGTGAGACTCACTTTCACTTATTATTGTAGATGTTATGATCGAGTGCCTTTTTACTAGCTCGTATCCCTTAGTGGATACTGAGCTGTACCAGATAATGTCCTATATCCCTGAGTGGATACCAAGTACTTTCACAACTGAGCCTGAGGCTCTTATCATAGTCTGAGTTTTAAGCTCTTTTCACTGGCAACTCCGGTCATAATTACCTTTAACTTTCATGTAATGGAATGCTTCACATTCATATAAATACAATCAGTCACTTGATTTCAGTTTCAATTTCACATTCACATTCACATTTAATATTAGACCTTGATCCGACATTCTACAATAATGTGGAGTATCGCTTATTCATTTAAATTCACATACAAGGAGCACTTCAATATCATAATCATCATATCAGAATCATCAGACCTTCATGTCCGAAATTCAACAATTTCACCTAAGCTCGGCTTCATTAATCATTAAGTTTCCTCTTAAGCAATCAAGTAAGATTGTCTCGAGAAATTTTGTGATTTCCAGAACTGTCACTTTAGGTCTCCATTCCTTTGGTAATGATCTTAGAATTTTTGTTACTTGTTCGTCATTTGGATATATTTTGCCAAGTTTTTCAAAGTAGTGATGACGTTATTGAAACGTCCAAAGATTTCGTCTATTATTTCTCCCTATTTTTTGCAAATAGTCTCATATTTATGCACTAAAAGACTTATTCTACGTTTCTTCACCTCATTCGTTCCTTCAAAAGTAACATAGAGCTTGTCCCATATTTTTTTGTTATAGAACAGTAAGATATCTTTTCATACTCTTCTAGAAATAGTGCACAGATCAGATGATGTCTTTCTTTGGCATTCAACTGTGCATTTCTTCTATCGATATCAGTCCATACTTCTACGTTGTTAGTAGCAGGAGATGTAGTTCCAGCTTTGATAGCTTGTCAGATTTCGATAACCACCAATTGAAGATAGATGGTCGTTTCCTCTTTCCAATAAGAGTAGTTGTTTTTATTAAAGTAAGGAGGCTTTGAGACAAATTATCCTTTAAGGCTTCTTAAGTTGTTTGTCATGATCTATTACGTCTTGTAAAACATAGTAAATGTGAAACCTTGCTCTGATACCAAATGATAAAGCAAACACGTGCAAGACGGGGCTGAATTGTGCGTAAAAAAAATTCGCAAGTTCTTTCAATTAGTATAATAAACAAATCCTAGTTAACGAATAAAAACAGTAGGAGCCTATCAGACGATCAAGTCTTTTAAACGATAAGAGTCTGTTAGGTAATAGGAGCCTTTTGTGAGATAGGACCTTGCTTAAACAAAATGAGCCTAATGAATGATAAATAATGTTAAAACAATTTAAAAATAGAAGGCGCTTGTTAAAACTAAAAGGAACCTCTTGCAAGTTAAAGACAGAAGAAGCCTCTTATAAAAGTGAAGGAGCCTCTTACTAAAAAGAACACACTCACAATATAATGCAGAAATTTAAAAGAGAGAGAGAAGAAGGATGCAATCGATTTATACTGATTCGTCTTACAACCCAAGCCTACGTTTGGTTCTCAAGTATCCAACTTGAGTATTTCACTATAAGAATCCGAGCATTAAATTTGACGAGCCTCTCTAAGCTCACAAGTACGTATTTTTCAAGGTTCTCTAACCTTTCACACTCGAAGTGTATAACAAGCTTCTAAAAACTCACAGAAAAATAAAATGTAAAATTAAAAATAAGTTCTCAAATAACAATTTATCTCTTGATAGAGTGATTTTACTTTCTAAGGTACAATCAAAATGATATGACTCTCAAGAAGATAGATGTTGCTTAAATGTTTCAAAGTTTGTACATTCTCATTGCTTCACAAGTGATGTTGCTTTTCTTTAAATAGTCAATTTCTTTAATTAGTCATTGCTTCATCTTAATTTTGAGTTGACTTTGGATTTTTAATATCATCTCTACTGTAACAAAAATTTTTGGAGCTAATTGTTCGAAAAGGTAAGATCATCTTAGATGTTAATAAGGAAAGTTTACTATAAGGGTTTCTGCAAGAAAGGAAGTAATTTTCCTATGATTTTATTTCCTTTTAAAAATACTGTTATCTATATAAGGAAATAAATCAAATTTGAATTTTGAAATATTATACAGTTATCATCACAATTGTTAAATATAAACCTTGGGCTAACATTTTCCTTATTTGATTTTTTCAAATCCCTATATTTCACATATTATTTATACAGCAGATAACTTTACTATACATGTTCAAAGTGTAGACATTGTTCAATCACCTAATTTCTATGTCATATACTTCTTTTTTGTAACACCCCATTACCATAAATTACATATCAGAACACCTAGTGGATATTCTAGTATATAATCTATAATAATAGTGTATTAACTATCTCACTTTCACTTTATAACATGGCAACATATTTACCTTAGTCATGGCATCAACTACTACACATAAATGTCACCAAATTTTAAAACCAAATACCAAACTGTAATCCTCATTTTGTTTTATAAAACCAAACATATTTACATTGTAGCTTTTAAACATCCATACATGTACATCATCATATCCTAATACAGAATATGCTACATGAAAAAGGAAATTTTACAAAAAGTCTATCTAACGTCTTCAATCTCAACTAACCGACCTTTGAGCTATTTTTTCTTCACAAAAGTACAAGAATTATGCTTCTTGTAATCTCTCAATCGCTAATGTCCTCTCTCAATTCTGAAATGTCAACGTGCAATTTTGGTTGAGTTTTGCAAACTCAATGAGATAACTATCATCGATGGTTTACTCAATTCATGTAACACTTTATCACATGTAACAAATATTTCACATTTTTGTATTTAACAAGAAATATCACATATCTCATTCTCATTCAAATACCATGTACCCATACATTTTTAATCATTCAAACACATGTATTAAAATGTATATGCGATGCACGTGAGACTCACTTTCACTTATTATTGTTGATGTTGTGACCGAGTGCCTTTTTACTAGCTCATATCCCTTAGTGGATACCGAGCTGTACCAGATAATGTCCCATATCCCTTAGTGGATACCAAGTACTTTCACAATTGAACCTGAGGCTTTTATCACAGTCTGAGTTTTAAGCTCTTTACACTGGCAACTCCGGTCACAATTGCCTTTAACTTTCATGTACTGGAATGCTTCACATTCATATAAATACAATCGATCACTTGATTTCAGTTTCAATTTCACTTTCACATTCACATTCACATTTAACATTAGACCTTAATCTGGCATTCTACAATAATGTGGAGTATCACTTATTCATTCAAATTCACATACAAGGAGCACTTTAATATTATAATCATCATATCAGAATCATCGGACCATCATGTCTAAAATTCAACAATCAAATCACATTCATAGATAATTCAAATCAGAAATTAAGTAAACAAATAATTAAGTGAGACCATCTAGGTTACTCACAATTGCTCCCTAAAGCCTATTACCTTGATGTTTCGACAATATCACGATGTGGTTGCACTACTTGCTCTCCTATATACATTAACACAATTTCACATTACTGTACTGCTTATGTAGTTGAGTAAACACAGGTATAAATGTATCATGTATCATGCATGTGCAATGACAAATTCTCAGGTATCTTTCTGTAACAAATTGATGTACTCCAATAATGCCAAAATTCACACACTCATTCATTATTCACACACTCATTCACTATTCCAGTTTTGGCTGAAAGTATCCCATTTGGGTCAAATTTGCATAAGCAATAAGATCACGAAAATGATTTATTTCTATAATACTTTCTTCTAAACAATTGTTCCTCTATGTCTTAAGTTTCTAATGAAACCAAGATCATACAATTTTGTTTATTATTCTATGAGTTATTCTTAAAATACCACAGATTATGTACAATTGGAATTTTGGCTGGAGCATGATCATATAGTCAAGTTGTACAACTCATATCTCTCAATTCCAATATCCAAAAATTATAAGCTTTATAGAAATTTAAAGATAAGAGAATAATATACACCTTTGGTGAAGAAACCTTAGTCCAATGGCCTACATCAATACAATTTATTCAATAACTACAGGATATGATTTCTGTCCCTGGTAGTGCTACATCCTAAGCCAATAATCAATTTCATGCCAATTTTGAAAGTCTTAAAGACAGAATTAAATTCTACTTCTTTAAGAAAGTTATAGACATAAGTCTTAAGTTTAATCTAAATTAAGAATCAACTCGTTTGGAAATCTATAGATAAAGATATAATCAAAATACCGAAACATGTTCAATGAAAATTCTCCAGTTCATAACATTCCAGAACATTTCCTCAATTTCATCCAATCAATCTTTTTCAAGTCAATTTAGATGACTCTAAATTTTTATGAAGAGAAATAAAAATGTCTTAGGAGTCTATTGATTCAAGTTTCAAGCCATTTGGAGGTTGGATGAAAAAGTTATAACCAAAAGAATCAAAGTTGTTCAGTAAAAATATTTCAGACTTCAAAAACTAAAACCATACACGTAAATCATCACCTTCTTCTTCCTCTCTCTCAACTGCAAATTTTTTTATCATGAACAGTAATAACCCACAAACCAAAACAGAACCTATGGCCAAAATACAAAAGCTTGATAAGTGAAATCATTCCAGTTATCAATATTCCAACACACTCACCATTTCATCCTAAATTTATCACTCAATCTTTTCCGAATGGATTCAGATGTTCATAAATTTTGGTGGAGGTGAAGAACAATGTGTTATGAATCTATTGGTTCAAGTCTAATATCATTTGGATGTCAGGAGAAGAAGTTATAATAAAAAGAACAAAGGATGTTCAGAACAGTCTTCCTTAAGTAAGTCTTCGGTGCAACTCCTCTTCTCTTCTCTCTCTAAATTAACAAAACGCATGATTTCTTCTTCTTCTTTCTCTTCCTTAATTCTCTTCATTTCGACCCCCAATTTAGTTCAGATCATCCATAACAAATCAAAATCCATAATTCCAAACAAACATCAAAAACCATATATCATTCACGTATATATCATATTTTTCTGCATTTTTGTTTTCCATCTTCTTTCCACCTTCATTCCACGTTTTTCTATCATCTTAATCCTACTTGCAACAACACATCTTATGCATGAATAATATTTTCTACATCCTTTTCAGTTCAACATAACGCAACAAATCAAAAATCCAAGATTCAGCATAAACATTAAAACATATCACTATTTACGCATGTTTCACTTTTTGCGTGTTTCACTTTTCTACATTTTTCTAGTTAACTCCAATTTTCTGCACTTTTCATCTTCTGCATCTTCTCATTTTCATTAACACTTGCAGAATTTCTAAGTCACCAATAGTCACTTAAATCATTTCTTCCTATCCCACTAATGCATGAATTCATTCACATATACTCAAACATCATAAAAAACTATTTACGGTATCCTAAACTTAAAACTCAACTTACTTGGTTTAACTCAATTTCCAGCCATTGTTATGGACTGAAATTCTTACTTTGATGTAAGAATCATTGGCCAATTACTCAAGCATAATCAACAAGTTGTTTTGGTGATGTTGAATAATTGAAAGAGTTTTGGTATATTTTTTCTGTGATTCCAATGAAGAACAGACAAGCTACAGTACTCTTCCAAACCAAACATGACCTACGTGTATTCCATAATTCACAGCTACATGTCTCCATTGCATTTAGGCCATTTGACACTAAATACTCAATCCACGTGTCACGCTTCCATTTGTCCATTTTTTAATATTTTTCCTAGTCTTAAAATATCCCAAATTTTTCAAAAATTTCCTAAAGTTCACCAAAAATTCAGAAATAATAATGGCACTCTCCAAATAAATTTTCAACACATAAAAACTACAATTCTCATTTTAATCACATTTATTAATCAATTATACCCGAAAAATGTCAATGAATGCATGTACAATTATTTTAATGCATATAAACACAATTCAAATATTTAATTATGTCATATGATGCATGAAATGCACTTCTAATTTCTCACAGTACACTCATTTCACTATTCTGAGATCTAGCTCCGAACATGAGATGTTACATTTTTTTTCATAAACTATCCTTGAATCTCATCTCTTTTAGTAAATTATGCAAACTTAATATTAACTTTTTTAATTTGTGGTTATACTATGCATGATCTACAGACAATGAAATCCTTGGGACAAGGCTTAAGATTAAACTACTATTCAAAATACCTTTCTTCTTCTTCTATCTAAACTTGTTATTGGTGCTACTACATCTTATATATGTCACTCTTGTCTTGGTCATCTTTTCAATCTTAAACTTGGATCATTAATTTTTTAGTAGCTTTTTAAATCAGGTCAAACGTGAAAATTGTTATTTTATTTCGTGCTATCTCTAAAAAAAATCATAATTTACGTTTTATTAATAATGACTTTATCTCTTTAGATCCTTTTGATTCAACTCATTACGATATTTAGGGATTTGTTCATCATGCTATAATGGATGTTTTGAGATATTATATAATCTTGTTTATGACTTTTCTAGAAGTACATCATAGGTTTGAATTATTTTCTATATATTCTCAATTTGTGACTATAATTTAGACATAATCTCTTGTAAAATTATACAATGATAATACTATGAAATATAAAGATAAAACTTTCACCCATTTTCTTTCTTAGTAAGGAACTCTTTTTCAGTGATCTTGTCCATATACCTCTTAACATAATGCTTAAGGTGAATGAAAACATAGATACATTCTCAATCTTATTCGAGCCCTTCTCCTCTCTTCCTCTTATCTAAAAACCTTTTAAAAAGAAGCTGGCCTTACTATTGCTTATATTATCAATCGTATTCCTACCCCAACCATAGAAAACGCCTTTCTTGTGAACATTTATACAATCATGCTCTTAACTACCAAAATCCCAAAGTCATTGGTATTATTTATTTTGTTCCTTTTTAACCACATGAATACACCAAATTAGAATCACTAATGATTATATTGCTTCTTAGGGCATGAAATAGCATACAAAGGATATAGGTGACGAGATCATTTATCCTAAAAACATTGTGTATCATGGTATGTGACCTTATGAAAACATAATATGTTTTCAACTATCTCGAAATTTTGTGTCAATAAACTTTATCATCAATTCTTTTTTTAATTCCATCATACCCTTTTCCTTAACATTTCTTTTGCATGATAACTTTCTAACAATTCTATCAATTTGACATAAACTACACCTAATCCAATTGCTTCTTCGTTAGTTGTGGATCCATCACCTACTTCAAATAATCATTCTCTATTTAATCAATCGTTATAACTTTCTACTCCTTAACATATTCCTCAATATACTAATCGAGTAAGCTATGTTTGACTTTGAGAATTTTATGTTTACTTTAAATTTATTTCTCTATATGAACCTCACATTTATCACAAGGTAGCCTTCGAGTCTCTATCGCAAAAGAATTATAGGCACTTATAAGTATCATTATATAGGTTATGATTGATTTACCTCCAAACAGATAAGTTGTTAGTTGCAAATGAGTCTATAAAATCAATACTCAATTTAATAGATCAATTAAATGATACAAAAATTGACTAGTTATTAAAAGATTTACTCAAGAGTATGGTATTAACTATAGAAAAGGTATTTTCTTTGAGAGCTCATTTAACCTTAGTCTCATTACAGTTATGGATGTCAAGAATGTATTCCTTAATGGTAATCTTACAAAAGAAGTGTATATGCAACCTCTACCTAGTTATAATCATGCACCTAATAACATTTATCGCCCTTACAAAGCTTTAAATGCATTAAAACAAGCTCCCTGAGCATGATTTACCAATTTTAGCTCCACTATTAGTCTCATTAGATTTCAATCTAACTTATATGGTTATGTCTTGTTCATTCATAAAATAGATCAAATATGCACTCTTCTTCTCCTTTATATTGACGATATGATATTTATTGGTGATAACGTTTAAGATAGTTCCATCCTCAAATCCTTTCCATATCACTAATTTAAGAAAGAGGTTTTAGGTAATTAAATTTATTTTTTGGGTTTTGAAGTTTCATCTTATGAATATAACTATTATTTTTCACAAGAAAAATATGTCATTAATTTTATCTCCTATGCTAGTATTATTGACACCAAGGTTAGTAACACTTTATTCAAATCTAATGTCCATTTTTTACTACTGTTATGACTCTCCTCAATGACGACGCTCTTTATCACCAATTAGTTAACAATTTTATATATCTTATTGTCTCTTGCCTTAATATTGCTTATATTATTCACATCGTCAGTCAATTACTTATCACCTCATACCATTTTCTTTTCCTTACCTTTCTTCATATCCTTTGATATATCATAAGTACTCTCTTTCATGGTCCTCATTTATATGATTCTTATCCACTAGAGTTAAGAGTATACTCCGATACTGATTAGGTTGGAGATCCAACTCTTTGACATTCCACTACTAGTTATTCTTTCTTCCTTAGCATCTTTCTCATTTCATAGCACAACAATAAACAAACAATTATCTTTAAATCTAACATGGAAGCATAATATTAAACTCTAATAAGTAAAACCTCTGAGCTCCTTTGACTATGTTGGTTGCTTCAAGTTATAAGTCTTTTCTCTTCTTCTATAACTACTCTCCCATGTAATATTTATAGTGTTATCTAAATTGCTCACAATAATGACATCCATGAGCATACATAATATAGTGGGATTGACTGTTACCTTTTATGACTTTGATGTAGTATTTAATTTATCTATAATTCATCACAATCTCAAAATGCATATATTTTTTTACCAATTCTCATCCACCTTGGTGATTTCACGAACTTATTTTTAAACTCAAGGTGTCCAACCCCTTACCACCTTGAGATTGAGGGGGGATATTAACATATATAATAGTGCTTTAACAATAGCATATTATTAGAGGTATGGAATTTATGTAACAGACACAATAGTAGCTTATGTTTATTCAAACCCGTGTATAAATACCACTCATTTTGTAATAATTTATACATACAAAAATAGAAAGCATCTTTCTTGCTTAGGCTTCTCATCTTTCTACATTAAATACAATCCATTTATAAGTGAAATTTTAAATTTTACATTTTTTAGGGCATTCCCTTGTCTTTGCTGTGATGTTTTGGAGTAATAAAAACTTTAGGTAGGAATTATCCAAGTTATTCATGTAACTCCCCTAGTATTTTTGTGCATTAGAGGTCTTGAATTATAATTTCGATTAAAAAATCTTTAAATATTTTAAAATGTTAGATCCTAATGACTAATTATGTAAAATTCATTATTTTTCTATAAAATGTTCTCATGTAAAATAATTTATTAAAAATATATAATAAAAGCATTATTATATAGACTCAAAATTTTGCCTAATATATAATGAAATATTTTAAAATATTTTCGTTATAAAAAGGGGAATTGGAGAAAGAATCTTAAATTTTTTCAATTTTATAATATTAGTCTAAACTTTAAAAATTACGCTAAAATATTTCAACTTTCAATGTTTAACAAAAATTACCCGATGTTAATTTTTTTGTTAATATGAATGACATGGCGAGTCAAATCAGATTGTTATTTTTACTACGTGATTGTCATATATTGTATTTATGTTATGCATGAATTTTATTATTTAATAAATTAAAAATATCAAAACCCTAAAATAGTTATACACTGCTTCATATCTTTTGCTTCATAATTTTTTTATAGTGTTTAATCTTCTTAATTTATTAAATAATAAAATTCATATTTGGCACAAATATAATATGTAGTAGTCACGTAATAATTTGAAATAGCTCACACGTGACATAAATAAAACATGTAGTAGTCACGTAGCAAAAATATTAATATGATATGGCTCATCAGATCATCCACATTAATAAAGAACGTAACGTCGGGCTATTTTTATTAAATTTTGAAAGTTAAAATATTTTAAACTACTTTTTAAAATTCAAGTTAGTATCGTAAAATTGAGTAAAACTCAAGATTGCTTTTATAATTAACCCTTATAAAAATTAGGATTTTTTTTTTCGCATCTTTCGGCTTGAAATCAATGATCCAAACTTGAACCAACCAGATTTTAAATCAAACTTGGACTTGAGAAGGGTGATTTGGTCTGGTTTGAATTAATTAGATTGGTTTAGGCAAAATAATGTTATTTTATTTAATGATTAAAGAATCAATTAACCAAAACAATATTGTTTGATCTTCGAACTATCCAAGTTTAATTAAAACATGTCCAAACCAGAGAAAAATTAGACCGAAGCTTGACTCGTTACCATATCTACGGAAAATATGCACAACAGCAAAACTGAGGAGGAAGTGAGAATAGCCTTTTATCGGCCCATAAAATAGATCCAAGAACTCAACCCAACAAGGATGGCAACATTGAGCAAAGTAAAGCCGGTTGGTATTGTGGCTACCAATCAAAAGCTATTATAAGTAGGCAGTGAAAGATTTGGCCTAAATTTGCATTTTTTAGCTTAAAATAATAATAATAATAATAATAATAATAATTGTTTATTTATTTATTTGTATTTTGTAATTTTTATGTTTTAATTTTAATTTTAATTTTAATTTTAATTTATTATATTAATTTTAATTTGATTTAATTTAATTTTTCTCTTCTTTACGAAAATCATTTGAAAATAACCTTTTTATTAGAAAGGTCGGCTTATAGTCTAGTCTAATCAAGGGCTGACCACCTATTTATTTTTTTAAGTAAAAATTTTTAGAAACGACTTCATTTTGGGTCCATCGAACCTTGACCTGTGGCTAACACGTGGCTCCGTCAACTTGGGCTAAAAGCGAGTTGAGCAAGCCTTGTTATCTCTTCTTTTTACTAATTAAAAGTAAAGTTGTATACTAATGAATCTTCCTAGACCCACATGTAAGGGGTTTTTACTTGATGTTATTGTTATTTTTTTGAATTTACTTCTTAAATAAATTTCATTTAACTTTTAATTTTATTTATTTGCATAATTCAGTATAAAAATTATTTTGAAAAAAAATTATTTTCATTCTTATATGGATTAAAAATTTGTCCCTCTTTTTTAAACAATCTTTCATGGTATTAATACCTATCAATAGGAATAGTAAAATCGACCCGGCCCATAATCAACCTATTTTTTTTCCAAAAACGACATTATTTTAGAAATTTTTAACTTAAGAAAACAAATGCCTAATCTGCCAGTGACTTATTGGGCCATAACTACGGGCCGATTAACTTGCCAGCAGGCCAGGCCACAGACTACTGTAGCCCATTGACATTCCAACCTACCAAAAGACAAAAAAACAAAAAACAGTTGAAAAATAAGAAAACAGAGGACAGTAGCATAGCGAAGCAAATAGCAATTCACACTCGCCAACTCAGGCGGGAAACTGGTAATTCGGGGAAGACCAAACCCCTTCCTTCCAGAATCCTAAACCCTAACCCTAGAAAGTTCCCCAAATTCATTAACATTTGTGAACAAGGTGCACAGTGAGAGAGCGACTGAAAGCACCAAGCTCTTGTTCGGTCTTCCGCCAATTTCAAACCAAAACCATAAAAGAAAATTTTCCCTTTCTTTTCCATGGCATTTGCTTACAGAGACAACAAAAGCCTCGAAGACGGCGAAGAACAAGAACAAGAAGTCCAAGTAAAATTAGAGGAAGACGGCGACATTAACGTCGACGAAGGTCACGCCGGGACTCCAGTGAAGTACGCGTCGTTGGACCGGGTCTACTCGGCGGCTTCCTGTCGCGTCAACTCAATCGGATCGTCAAACGGTATGTCGAAGGAGGGTAAAGCTCGGAAGCTTGTTGTTCATGACGATACCTGCTCGATTGAAACGCCGGTGCTTCATGTTTATTCTCGCCGGAGCAAAAGGCGTCGAAATTCTGTTCAGAGTATGTCGTTTTTTGATTCTGTGATCGCGTGTTCTATGAAGACTGAAATTTGCCAGTTTGAGGAGTCCATCCAGTGCGAGATGAAGGAGAAGGAGGAGAAGAGGGGGAGGATTGGCGCTAGTGAGTTGGAGAAACTGGGGGTTGATTCAACTGTTTTGGTGGATTGGAACAGGCCAAAACTGAGGGATTGTGGAAATCACAATGTGGCTAGTAATTCTGGTAATCACAAGAAGAATAGTAAGCCTCGATGCTTGTCAAGAAAGAAACTTGCTTCTACGGAGGGTTGTGAGAATGTTTCGCCTACTACTAAAAGATGGGTCAGGTAGGTTTTCTGTGTCATTATTTGTCGTGATTCTCATTTCTTGTGTTTGGGTGGAACAAGGATAATCGAAATTGGAGTTGCAACTTTATTTAAAGTTTCGGAGGTGGGAATTTTTAGCAAAATATCGGGGTAGATTTATGGTATTGCTTAGGAATATGAATCATATCCGTTACATGAATTGAGGTGAGGATAGCTAGTGTTTGAGAACATTCGCAAGTTCTTATTACTTGACCGGAGGAGCAAACAGTTTTAGGTTTATATTGCTGTATTTCTCAGCTCTCTCAGTCGCCAGAGGGAGGGCGTTAATGTCTATCTATGTTCATAACTTTTTTCCTTGCATTATTCACGGGTGTAGAATTTGACGTGCATAGGTTGAGTTTTGATGGTGTTGATCCAGAAACTTTTGTTGGCCTATCATGCAAGGCAAGAACATGCGTCAAAACTTTTCATCTTTCATTTTCTGAGGTTACCTGCCTTTTCTTTTTCTAAATAATTAAGCTGCTTATGTGCAGGTATATTGGCCATTGGATGCTGCTTGGTATTCTGGATGTGTTGTCGGTTATTGTTCAGAGACCGAACAACACCATGTACGATAATTTTGGATTGCTATTAGTGTTGAAGTGTTAAGAGTAGATTTCTAACCTAAAATGAAATGTAATTCAGGTCAAATATGAAGATGGTGATGAGGAGGATCTTGGTCTGCAAGATGAGAAAATAAAATTCTTTCTTTCTCACGAGGATGTGGTGCAGCTCAACCTTACTTTCAACGTGAAATGTTCTGATGCTGATTGCTACGATTATGATGAGATGGTTGTAGTAGCTGCTAACCTGGACGACTGCCAAGGTCTGGAGCCAGGCGATGTCATATGGGCGAAACTTACTGGTTTCATCAAATTATCTTTTTATCTCTTTAAGTCTTTCAAATCTACTTTTTTTGTTTGTGTATTGGTGTGAGCAAATTCTGGCCTCTATTTTCCCTTGCTTATTCAAAAGTGACAACTGATGTTTAGGGAGAAAAGAATATAAAATAGGGATAAAAGGACATGTGTATGTTGGTAACCATTCATTATAATGCCCTGATTCTGCCCACAGTTAGTAAATTAAGTGGTCTAGAGCGGAAAGTGTGCATAAGCTATAATTATCCTTGTTTCTTGGAGAGTTGTGTTTTATAATCAATAATATAAGTGATGATGCTATGTACTCTGATTTCTGCTGACTATTAATTCTAATACCACGTGGAGCTTCATACCTTGACACAAAATCGAACATTCAACTCATATATTATCCTTCTGGCTATATAATAGTGCTTTATGTAAAACAAGGATCCATATATGACTATCTAACCTGAAACAGTTATGAAATCTTGGCTAAGCTGGTTTGAGACTCTGGTTAATGATCATGTTTAGGGGTGTATTTTCCTGGTTCTATTAGTTTCTCAAACTCCGTTGCATCAATTTTTTATGTCCTTTGTTTGCTACTGTACTAGATGCCTTCTCAGATATGTAAAATTTGAATAACAAATAAAATCCTGACCATCTGATAGAAATCCTATCCTCTTACATTATGGTGCAGGTCATGCAATGTGGCCAGCCATTGTTGTGGATGAAGCCCTTATTTCGGATCGAAAGGGTTTAAACAAATTTGGTATAGGAAAATCAGCTCTTGTACAATTTTTTGGGACCCATGATTTTGCAAGGTATGTGATGCATTTGAGATTTTGGGGGTATTTGGCATGTGGGTTCATCATGACTTTGTTTAATAGATGGTTGAGTTTTGGAGGCTGACATATTTGTAATCTTTTCAGAGTAAAACCAAAGCAGGTAATATCTTTTCTCAAAGGGCTTCTTTCTTGTTTCCACCTTAAGTGCAAGAAGCCTCGTTTTGCTCAAAGCTTGGAAGAAGCAAAAATGTAAGGTTACTGACAAGTTCCCCGCTACATCATTTTTTCTTTTTTGCTTTCTTCATTGGGATGCTAATCAGATATTTCATAATTCTGTTATCATATCTAATTTAATTTACCTAACTTTTTCTTTGTTCTTCTTGTCACAATTGATGTCTCTGTAATTCTGTCATACAATCTAAGATTTCTTCTAGTACACCTATCAGTCTTTGATTGATAAATGAAAGAAAAAGTATTTGGGAAACACAAGAAGGTGGGTGCATCCTCTGGACTAGGTTAATAAACTTAAATTCTCCAAAATATCATTTTCAAAATTTCTAATTTTAGGTCCATAATGTCATGTTATGAAAATTTTAAGGTGCAAACCATCTTTTGTTTGTTAACATTCTCAATCGCTGAAAGATTCTTCTGCTCTACTGATACTTGCTAATTAGTTTCCATATTCCATCTTGTTAGTCACCTATTTATCTTACAGCTATAATCAAAATGACCACTGCAAAGAAGAGCTGTGGCACACTTAAAGAGGGAGAATAAAAATTTAATAGGAACATGTCCAGTTGTTCTTGAAAATATGTGTGGCTGCATTGAGAATGATGAAGACCAATGCAGAACCACCCTGGTAAAAGCGAGCGAGGTTGACTTTGGACTACCAGTAGTTCCAACGCTGTAGTCATTTAGATATACACCCCAACAGTTTTGATGCTCCAAGTATTTTTGTTATTTTCAAACTCTGCCCTTTTATTTCCCTTTCAAAACTTCAGGGGTCATTACTTCAAGGATGAAATTTAGGTCAGATAACTTCTGTTTATCAAATGGAATATTAAACCCTAAGTTAATCTGGCCAAATTGTGAGTTGGTTTTTGAAAGTTGACAATTAGTTTTTCATGTTAATGGGCTTTAAAGTAAGTCTCTGACTCTTAAATCTTGTATTAGTGTTCCTTTAGCCTAATATAAACCTGACGTTTCACTAGATACATATTGGTATCTGTAGGGTTACTTTCTCATTTTTGTTAAAGCTGCATAACTGATGATATTTGAACTTTTACCTTTCAAGAATAACATTTTAACTAGTGCTGTCTCTGAACAGGTATCTGAGTGAACAAAAACTTCCAAAAAGAATGCTACAGCTGCAAAATGGCATGAATGCTGATAGTTGTGAGACCCTGGGTGGTGAGGATGATGCAAGCACAGATTCAGGTGGAGATTTCTATAAGGATGAAGTAATTCAGAGGATATTGGGGAGCCTTGGGACCTCTCCTTATGTCATTGGGGATCTGCAAATTTTAAGCCTTGGTAATTTTGAGCCTTTATTCTGGGACACTGTTCAAAGTTCCACATTTATTTTTATCTGAAGTTGTGGGTCATCCTTGGTAACATACTTATAATCAACCAATGCTTGAAGGTTCCATAATTTCAAGAAATTCAACTACTTATACTGTACATTCCTCTCATGTTGTTATTTAGATTTGACTTGTTAAGAAAAGAAAAATCTAGTATTCTTTAACTTCCACTTTTATTCCTTCAATTTGATTCAATATGTATTTTACGCCGATAATTGGAAGTTTCCATAAGTGACTACTCTTAATTCAATTTATGAACTATGCAAGCTTGTCATTTACTACGAGCTTGCAAACTTTTTTGCAGGAAGCATTGTCAAGGACTCAGAATATTTTCAGGATGATAGATTCATCTGGCCTGAAGGATATACTGCTTTGAGGAAGTTTAACTCAATAGCAGGTAAGTATTGTGGGAAAGTAAACTTTAACCCTTTCCTGAACTTGGTGTCTGTTTTGAGATGTTCTCTCTCTTGTCAGATCATCATTTTTAATTGGAGTTGCATGACATTTTTTTTCCTTTTCCTTTAAATTTTGAACATCTCAGATCCAAATGTTTACACAGTATATAAGATGGAAGTGTTGAGAGATGAAGAGTCAAAGATCCGGCCTTTATTTAGAGTGACATTGGATAATGGAGAACAGGTCATGTTGATGAAATAAAGCCTAATTCTACAAACATGTGTTAGTTTACTGCTGATAAGCCTTTTGCAATTTGTTCGGTTGTAAAATCTTTTCATTTTAGGTATTATCATCTTATGCAGTAATTTGATTATGCACTGTGTGTGTGTGACTCAATATCTGTTTGATGTCATTTATAAATGACTATTAAGTGCAATTACATATGGATTGGAGATGGGTAATTTTGTGGTTGGAAGATGATTGCAAAATGATGCAAGGGAAAACCTCATTCTCACATTACCATCTTTTGTTTTGCATATTCACACTAAGTAGTTGTTTCGATATGTAATCAGGTGGCTTTGTTTTCAGACTTCTCATTTCAAACACATGAAAAAGGAACTCTTGCGATTAGGAAACTTCAATGCTAGCCTTGTGATATGCATTTGACTTGATGGATTTCGTGTGACCTTCTAATTGCTCTTGGATTTTATACCTCTTAACCCTGAAAGCTAATATCTGATTGGCATACCACACCATATTATTGCACACTCACTTCTTAGCTTATGGCTTGCTGAACCATTTGTAATTCTCTCCTTTTCTGCAGATTAAAGGATCTACTCCATCTGCTTGCTGGAAAAAGATACACAAGAGAATGAAGTTGCAAAATGGTACTTCTAATAGCATTGATGGTGAAAATGGATTTGAAAGGGTCTATGAATCAGGTTCTGACATGTTTGGTTTCTCCAATCCTGAAGTGATAAAGCTAATAAAGGTATAAGACTTTAATTTGTCTCAGAACTCCCCGTCGATACAGAAAATCTAAATAATTGTGTCTTAATATTCTCTTATTAGTTTCCAGAAACATCTGATCAGCTTATATGCTGAACAAATGTTGTCGGTAAATGAACCTTTGGCATGGATATCAACAAAATGAACATCTTTTGATTGGCATGGCTTCATAGCAATCTTGAGCTTCATGAGTTTGCTTGCCAATTAATAACTTCATGGGTTAGTTTTGTTGTGCTTCCACTGAAAATATCCCATCGTTTCTGTTGTTACCCTTTTCCCTGATTGTGTTACTAACCCCAGTAGTGAAATAATAGACTCTAGGATCAGCATTCATGAAACTTGAAAGTAAATAACTAATGTTTGTTCCTTTGACGTTCTGAGTGACTTATTTTCTACTCTTGACAGTTGATAAATTGTCTATTTGTTGTGGAGATGTATATTCATGGTACACTTTGCTGAATGCTGATTCTTTATGCTTTAACAGGGATTGTCAAAATCTAGACTTTCTTCCAAGTTATCTACGCCTAATTTTACCTCTGATAGATATCAAGACTTGCCTTTTGGCTATAGACCTGTTCGCATTGATTGGAAAGATCTTGATAAGTGCAATGTCTGCCACATGGAAGAGGTACTAGAGAATATTCTATCCTCATTGGCTGTATCATGACTTTAGTTACATTTCTTGGCATGTTTTTCTCTTTACTACTATTTATCAATTTTAGTTACTGAGGGCTGAAATTGTAGACCATAACTTGAGAGAAACTCAATGTTTGTACGATGAGTAGTGTCTAATTCCTTTTGTTTATTTACAGGAGTATGAAAACAACTTATTGTTGCAGTGTGAGAAATGCAGAATGATGGTAAAATCTTCTATATTGGTTTTGCTCGTTTTTGCATTATGGTTTTTTCATTTGAGAGGCATTTTTAGACATGATTCACCGTTTCTTTTATTAGTTGCTATAGGTCAAATTAATTGCTTTTTACTTTTTGTTGTGAAAAGTTACATATCCTCCTAATTTTATCTTCTAGTTAATCCATATAGCTCATAGAAATAATGTTTACTCAGGTCCATGCCAGATGCTATGGGGAATTAGAACATGTTGATGGTGTACTTTGGCTATGCAGTTTATGCTGTCCAGGGGCTCCTGAGTCTCCACCACCCTGCTGCCTTTGTCCTGTGACTGGTAGAGCATTTGAATGTTTAAATAATGCATCTGTATCACTTACAGGGAAATGAAGTATACACATCTGAATGTTTTATTTTACTTCCCTCAGGTGGTGCTATGAAGCCAACTACTGATGGCCGCTGGGCTCATTTGGCTTGTGCCATATGGATACCTGGTTTGTGACTGTACCCTGGATGCATTCAGTTATTCTATACTGCATGAGAAATTGAGAATATATGGACTTACTTAAAGCATTGCAGAAACTTGTTTATCTGATGTCAAGAGAATGGAGCCCATTGATGGCCTAAATAGGATTAATAAGGTATGGATGTTGGTTAACACGATCTTTTGTGTTTTATAATCCCACGGCCTTTCTGGGATAATATTTAGGTTATGCTGATCTTTTCTATAATGATTTATTTATTTGTTGTTTGCTATGCATGAATTTTTGAACAATTCATTTGTAGAACATGATAGCTGTAATCTTATATAGATGTAAAACATTGTTCTTTAAATTTCTACAATCTAATTCCTGGATAGTGGGATAGTTTACACTTGTCTGCAATGAGTATTGGGCCTTTTGAAAATTTCCTTAATGCAAACACAGGATCGTTGGAAGCCTTTATGCAGCATCAATTCATTCGTAGAACATGATAGCTGTAATCTTAAATAGATGTAAAATATTGTTCATTAAATTTCTTATTCCTGGATAGTTGGATAGTTTACACTTGTCTGGAACGAGCACCCATATTGGGCTTTCTGAAAAATTTCCTTGTTCAAAAACAGGATCGCTGGAAGCTTTTATGCAGCATCTGTGGTGTGGCTTATGGAGCTTGCATCCAAGTAAGATTTTTGCTTATCTTATGAGGCTTGATCATTGCAATGCTTGTATACTTCACTCAGTTGTTATCATGTAAGACCTGCAGTACGTAAGTTCTGATTCCTCTCGTGTTATTGTCTATGTCGATTTGGTTAGTTTAATGCATAAGTTAAAATCCCTTTTTTGATAAATATTTTGTCCCCAATTATGGGTAAGGGTTTGTTGCTTTATAGTTTTTTTTGGTGTAATTGTTAATGAATATCAACGGCTCATTTTGTAATTGAGAAGCCCAATCTGCAAGTCTTGCATGTTATAGAAGATATTACATGAGAAAGCAAACCAGAAGCCTTGTCTATTACTCAATAAACTTTTAGGCATCAGTTTCTTTATGGGCTTTGATTTAGGTAACATGAAAAACAGGGTAAAAAGGACAAAAGCAGTGTTTGAGGGGACCAATGGCAACATGTCACCTGCTGTCTAATTGAAGATGAAATCTTTTCTTTTGGTTCTTTTATTTTTTCCTTAAAATTTTTATTTAAAGTTATCTGTACAACTTCGTCTCACCCTGCATGTAGATTAACATGGCATCACAAGATAGATGTATGTTTACATGGTTTACGATCAGACAAAGTAAGCAAATTACAAAATAGTCCATACTGCTCTATGTGTTTAGTATATTCATCTATTCACTTGCTCTCTGTTATGTGTCCGTGGTTGGGATCAAGTCCAAGAACGATTCTGAGAAAAGTTAATCTCTTTCCCGTTATTTACGTTGGTTTCCTTCCTTGCAGAACCTATTTTTGGTGATGAAAAACTGGCAGCACTTGTCAAAGACAAGGTCTGCCAAGATTGGTCTAAATTACTCTACTTCTAATTAGCTAATTTTTATGATGACTTCTTCGTTTTTTTATTGCATAATGTAATAGCCTTATATAGGCAAAGAAACATAAAAGTTCCACCTAAACTAGGACTCCTAGAAAGACTCCTATTCAAGCTGTTTTTACTAACGTAACTATAACAGGAACTAGTGCAGAAATAATAGACTCTTACTAAAAATAAAGCACTCTTCTAATAGACTCCTAATAAAACACTCCCCTTTGCAAGCAGTAGGTCCTTCCCACAATGCATCCATGTCACTCTCTCTCATAAAACTGCACATATGTTTCTAATTTAAATTTTAACTACATTTTCCATGTAGTGTTCAATCAATAATTGCCGGGTAGCATATCATCCTCTTTGTGCACGTGCTGCTGGCCTTTGCGTTGAGGTATTCTTTTCCTTTGTTGCAATTATTAAGAGGTGCTTGTTTTATGTTCCCATTTATTAAGCTACCAATATATGTGGTAGTTCGAATAGCTTATATTTACTTTAAAATGCATCTTTCCGTACGGTTAACAGCTTGAGGATGAGGACAGACTGCATCTCCTTTCTCTTGACGATGATGAAGATCACCAATGTATTCAGTTGCTTTCCTTCTGTAAAAGGCACAAACAGCCATCGAATGACAGGCCAGTCACAGATGAAAGGATTAGTAGGATTGCTCGTTGCTGTTCTAATTATGCTCCGCCATTTAATCCATCTGGTTGTGCTCGTAGTGGTATGCTTTCTAAGCTTCTTATGTGGTTTTAAGTATCAGATGCTTGCCTGCAATGATGCAACACAGTATCTCATTTGTATATATTACTTCACTCCGAGAGAGTTGATCAAGTGCTTGCCTTTCAGATAAACTTATATTCATGAACCATGAGTTACTAGTTTCATATAGTTATTGCAGCCTTCCAAAACCTATGATTTTTTATAGATTCAGCGGTTTAGTTTGTGAATATCTGGTTAAGAAAAAAGTCTGTTCATAATTTCTCTAAATCTTAAAAGTCCACTCATAGTTTCTCTAAATCTTCTTGAACTACAATAGAGCCTTACAGTCAATTTGGAAGAAGAGGAAGGAAAGAACCCGAGGTCCTTGCTGCTGCATCCTTGAAGCGCTTGTTTATAGAGAATCAGCCTTATCTAGTTGGTGGTTTCTGTAAGCATGATTCATCTGGTGGTAAATTGCCATCAAATGGAGTTGCTGGCTCTAGATTTTCTTTTAATTTACAAAGGTTTAAGGCCTGTCAACTAGATTCTCCCGACAATATTCTCTCTATGGCTGAGAAGTATAAATACATGCGGGAGATGTTCCGGAAGAGATTGACATTTGGTAAATTTCTCAGCATTCCTACAGGTGCTGGGAGGACCATTTGGGCTCTGGAGCTTTATATGATGATTTGTTTTGTTGTTGTTTATAGGAAAATCAGGAATTCATGGATTCGGCATCTTTGCTAAGCAGCCATATAGAGCAGGAGACATGGTAAAATTAATCTGCAGTTTGCATATTGAGTATGGTGAAATTAATTTGGATATTAATATATACTCAAATGGACAAGTATATTGGTGCGAGGCTTCTATAATCTGGATGGTTTTCAGGTGATTGAATATACAGGTGAACTTGTTAGACCACCTATTGCTGATAGGAGAGAACGATTCATATATAATTCATTGGTGGTATGTTTATTTGCATTGTGTTTTCATCTGTCCCTTTGTCTATTGCTTGTAGTTCTGGGAACGTAATGTGTGGCTGTCGTCCCAAGACTGATTGATTCTTACCATTTAAAAGCCCTTGCTTTAGCTTTTATAACCAAAATCTTGACTAATTCCTTAAACTCAGGGTGCTGGGACTTACATGTTTCGAATTGATGATGAATGCGTCATTGATGCTACAAGAGCAGGAAGTATTGCTCATTTGATAAATCACTCGTGTGAGGTGTGCATTTTCTCTTAATAATTCTTTATTATTCAACATTGTAACTGTAATTGATAGAAAATATACTTGGGTAAGCTTCCAATGGATGTTTGGTTTGACTAATGCCATAAAAGATGAAAGCTCATTGGCATATTGCAATTTCAATTCTGTTTTTTTTTTTCTTTTGCCGGATGTTTCATTTATGAAGAGCACCAACTTGTACTTCTTTCATTTTGTTTATTGTTGTGCAGCCCAATTGCTACTCAAGAGTGATAAGTGTGAATGGTAATGAGCACATTATTATATTTGCAAAAAGAGATATTAGAAGATGGGAAGAACTCACATATGACTATAGGTTTTGCTCAATTTCTCAACATCTAGAATTCATCTGTACTCTTGAGATGCATGCTGATTTTTTTTATTGACAGGTTTTTCTCAATTGATGAACAATTGGCATGCTACTGTGGATTTCCAAGATGCCGAGGTGTGGTTAATGACATTGAAGCAGAGGAGCAGGTGGCACAGCAATATGTACATCCCAGTGAATTAACAGACTGGAGAGGAGAATGAAAAATGGTTGGTATGTTTACAATGATAAATGGTTGGTATGTTTACGACTTATTTTTCTACTGATGAAATCTCCTCTTTATTCTTGTTTTTGTCTGTAGAGTACTGACTTGTAATTCATGGTAACATAAACATTAGGATCAGATGTTCATGTTGTTGCAATGGCTTCTAATATTGTCCATGGTTGGACAACATTTTACTTAAATCATAGGGCAGTATGAATTTTGGCATTGATACTAATCGGGATGATGTTCTGGTATATGGTCGGTATTATCTAGCAATCTCCGTCACCTCTCAAAATTTAACATTTGAAATTCGTTCTTATAAAGTTGTATTATGGTGATTGAATGCTTGTGGATAGAATTTTTGCGAAATAGCTAAGAAGTTTCTCTACAGTTCTTTAAGGGCTTCATAATTGTCATCAAGAACATGTACACCTACATCTTTTCTTTTCTTTTTTTTTGGCCCCCAATGGGGAACCCACAACTGCTACCTTTTGAATGCACATTGAGTACATCTTCAGGTGCACATAATAACTCACCAATCAACATGCTCTGGAAAAATCATTTACTAGCCAGTTACTCAAAATCAAGAGACGGACTTAGTGCTCAAGTGATTGGTAGTAAACTCAGATGTAATGCAAACAGTGTACCTCTAATGTGAAATCCTTGGGAATCTGGTGACTCGAAATCAAACCCATGATTTCTAGCACTAGAGGGGCTTGGCTGTCCCTACTACTAGTTATTCTCCTTGAGGGGCAAGTTCAGTTACATCTTTGTTACCTTTAACTGTTTTGTCTGTTCAATCAGAATTTGTTTTCTTTAGTTTAGCCTACTCGCTAATTCTTCTACTTCATGCTTTTTCTACTAAATCTTTTAGCTTAGCATACCAGATTTTCTTGATAATTTGAATATAACTTTACTTTTGCAGTTCTATTAAATCTTTTTTCTGGCTTATCAGTTTCTTGATAATGTAAATTTCCTTTTACAGTTCGTGCAATCATTTACATTTGTATGCTTCTGCTCATTGCAGAAATTCGTCATTATTTAGTATGCTGGATTTGGATCTTGTGAAGCTTGGATTGTTTCCTCTACATAAACTGCTGTCTTTCCAGGACATCTTGCCGAAAGAGAGTTTTGGAGCTTTTAATCTTTGCTTTCATGCTCTCTTTTCTAGTCTCCCACTGAGAAAATGCAAATAAAGTGATCCAGCTTCCTCTAGCTATTTACTTGGTCTGGAAAAACAAATTTGTGAAAGAAGCTGATTGCTGTAACTTCCATTAAGCATCCATCAAATATAGACGTTGAGTTTTCTTAACTGTACCCTGTTCCTTTTCACTTATTTTTGACCGTAGATAGGTACTAATTTAATTGTGTAAATCTTTGTAAAAATAACTTTTATATCTTGGGAATGAAAAGTTGGTGTTCGGGGCATCTACATACTATGTTATATCTTACTTTCTTGAAATATAGTACTTTTACATCTCTGCTTTCTGCTAATTCCATATTATAATTTAATTTGGTCATGCGAAAGGAGGTTAGTTAAAGACTAATTAGTAATTCCCAATGTGCATTATGTTTCTGAAAAATAAATGTTTGGCAAGAAGTTGCACTAAGAGCAAGAGTGCTTTTAAGGTTTGAGTTAGACACTGAAATTTTTTGTATCTTGGTGTTAATGAGTTTGTTCCGAGTATTCCGATCCTGTATCTACTTTTGCAGTGTATTCTTATGAGCTCCCAGAGCAAACCTTCAATGCGTAATTGGTAATTGGTAATTTGTAGTTCATGTTATTGTTGCAAGTTGTTATGAGGTGCTCACATTGGCAATTCTGAGAGCTTGCTCTTGCACTTATAGCTTGTTATAGCTCATGTAAACTGGATCTCGCTAAGAGTTGCTTTCCACAGGAATTTTACCCTATCTTCACAAAATGAGTTCAAATGTTGGTATGATATTGCGTTCCAATTATCAAAGAGCTACCGTGATGTGGTTGGTTTTCAATTGAAGAATTATGGTGGCGAACACTTGTTAAGTGCTTCATGGTCGATCTTGACATGTTTGAACGTAAGCATTTATTGACATCTAATTTCATCATTCTACGGTGATTACTTGAATATGAATAATAATTTTTAATTTAAGTTGGGTTTAATTAATTCATTTCAAGTTTAAAAATTTGATTGAATTATATGCAAATAATATTTGATTAATATATTTATGATCATGTTATATTTTATTATTGTCTTTTAATTAAACTTTTTTAAAAAGTGTTTTTGAAAAAATAAAAACTATTAAAAAAATTTATAACTTTAAAGGCATAAACAAACATACCGGAGAAAAGCATTGCATTCGTAGCTTGCTTAAGAATAAGGTTATGAAGAATTTTGATGTACTAATGATAATATTTTGTAGCTCAATAAAGATTTTAATTAAGCGTTGGACGAGTGTTGAAGAAGATAATGATAACAAAATGCGAAGAATAAATTAATTATTAAAAGAAAATAAGAAAGAAGTTGTCGGTGGGAGCTTGAGGCAAGAATCAAGATGTTATGTTCATCAAGTGAAATCCAGCCTGTTGTCACTAAACCTCTAGCAACTATTACGCATCAAGCAATCTCCACCGTTCATCCTTGTCCATCTAACTGCTGGTTCATGGATGCTGGAAAGAGACATCTGAGCAAACTCTTTGGGTTCCTTCTCTTTTACACCCCTCTAAAACTCCCTCAAAACTGAGTTCGTAACAATCCCCAAGTAGATCCAGCTACCTCTGCTCTTCTCTGGTAAGTTAAAGGTTTTCTCTTTCCGTCAAAGTTTTGTTCTTTCTGGATTTTAAGCAATGTGTAATGATTTCCATGCTCTCTTTCGGTAGAAGTTTTGATCTTTATGGATTTTAAGCAAAATATAATGCTTTCCTATCTGGGATTTGCAAATGTTGGGTCTATAGGAGATCAGAGATGGAGAAAATGAGAAAGGAGATCTGGGTACTTCTGGTAATTTGTGCATTGACTGTGGCATGCGTAACTGGTGATGATTCAGAAAAGACAGTGGTGAAAACGGTCAAGGGAAAGAAGGTTTGTAAAAGAGGGTGGGAATGCAAGGAATGGTCCGTGTACTGTTGTAATCAGACAATTTCAGATTTCTTCCAGTCTTATCAGTTCGAAAATCTTTTCTCCAAGAGGAATTCTCCAGTGGCTCACGCCGTTGGTTTCTGGGATTATCAGTCTTTCATTACTGCCTCTGCTATTTATCAGCCTCTTGGATTTGGAACCACCGGTGGCAAACTTATGCAGATGAAGGAGATCGCCGCTTTTTTTGGTCACGTCGGCTGCAAAACCTCTTGTTAGTAACTTTCTTATCTTGTTCTTGGATGTTATGTCTTGTTCGAGATTGTGCAAAAATCTAGCCGCTACAAATGATTACACATGTTTTTTTTTTATAATTCTTTTGTACCGTTTCTGGTTCTGATGTTTTCTGGTAATTTCTTTGCTTGATTCGAATGTATTGAGCAGGCTATGAAAGAAACATTTGGTGGATTTGTGTTCATTTATGTGCTTAAGTCGCCAAGGAAATCTAGTTTTGTCTTTTTTAAAGCAGTTGTTGTTAACATGTTTTTAGTCTGTTTTCGTTTCTTTGATTTGTTTTGATAACAATAATGTTACTGGTGATAATTTTGCAGGTGGTTATGGAGTTGCTACTGGAGGACCATTGGCTTGGGGTCTTTGCTACAACAGAGAAATGAGTCCTAGTCAGTCCTACTGTGATGACTACTACAAATACACCTTTCCTTGCAGCCCTGGGGCTGAATACTATGGCCGTGGTGCTATACCAATATACTGGTAGGTTATGTATATCTTTATTTTACTGCGATATTGATGGTCCAACTGTTGTGGAGCACACAGCAGTCTACTGTTGATAGTTAACTGTTTAACTGATAATACTTGAGATTTATATGCTGCTGCTGCTTCTGTCATTGCAGGAACTATAATTATGGAGCTGTTGGAGAAGCTTTGAAGGTGGATTTGCTGAACCATCCTGAGTACATTGAGCAGAATGCTACTCTTGCCTTTCAAGCTGCAATTTGGAGGTGGATGACCTCAATGAAGAAATCACAACCTTCAGCTCATGATGCATTTGTAGGTAACTGGAAGCCCACGAAGAACGACACATTGTCCAAACGGTTTCCTGGATTTGGTGCCACAATGAATATTCTCTATGGTGATATGGTTTGTGGGCAAGGTGATATTGATGCCATGAACAACATCGTCTCTCATTATCAGTATTACCTTGACTTGATGGGAGTTGGCAGAGAAGAGGCTGGTCCCCATGAAGTTCTCACCTGTGCTGAGCAACTTCCTTTCAACCCATCCTCCCCTACTCCTGCTGCATCCTCCTAAGCATTCCTTGCTGCTTTTAGACACTCATTGATTGATGCCATGGTAAATAAAAAACATATGTACAATTAAGATTTGTGAGTTCAAATTAAAGAAAATGTGGATCTTATTTATGCCAGTTTTAGAAACTTATAAACTCATTTTGTGTTATTATAATATTCATAGTTTGTGTGGCTGTACGTGGCATTCCTGTCACTCATTGTTCCTATTTTGTGTTAATACAAGTAAATGTTTAGTGTAAGCTCTTCATTTCTTTTTTTCATTGTCACATTTGCATATGGGTCTATCGAAAATAACTTTTCTATTTTGTAGAAGTAAGGTTGTGTACTATTGGACCTCTTTAGATTTTGCTTTGATGCGAGACTAAAATTGGCTGTGATATGATGATGATGATGTAGGCATATTGTGTATTATCATTGTTTACTAAAAAAGCTCCTTGCATTATGAAGTCAATATTTAGTCTTTCCTATTCATATTAAGTGTTCTTTTTCTAATCCAACTTCTACCATTTTATGTACAGTATATATTGTATTGGATGTACGTGTCTATCAAAAAAAAAAACCCTCTGTTGGACAAGCTTATTTTTCAAGACTAAATTATGAAAAGTCGCTCATAATTTGGAGCATAACACTGTGCAACAACAAGGATTACCTTCGGTTTATACATGCAAAATACAAGCAAATTTATTCTAATGATGATCAAATTGAGGCTGCGTTTGGATTAAGAATAAGTATTTATTCATCGCAGTTTTTAAATGCAGTAATATGTTTGGATTTGCGGGTGAACAATTGAAGGTAGGAGGAAAATGTGATGTCACTGTAGAAATTGATAAATCACTGTAGAGATCGATAAATAGAAAGAGAGTTACGATAGGAAAGTACTTCTGTGATAAAAATTGTACTTTTCATTAATAACTTTATGATAATTATTATTTTTTATTATACTCTTGACTAATAAAGTGCTTTTTTATATTTTCTTATTTTAATTTAATAATTTAATATTTATAATTTAAATTTATATGATCAATAATATATTTTTTATAAAATATTTAATTTACTAAATTTATTGTATTTATATTTTCTTATTTTAATTTAATATTTTATTATTTATAATTTTAAATTTATATGACTAATATTATATTTTTATAAAATATTTTATTTACCAAATTTATTTTATTTTAATTTAATAATTTAATATTTATATTTTAAATTTATATGATTCATAATATATTTTTTATTATTTATATAACAATTCATAGTTTATTAAATCAATGAACTTTTTAGTCATTTTATCTATTTTCAGCAACCGCACTTGCAAACACTTATTTTCATGTTTCAGCAATTACCAAACACATAAGTACATATTGAGAATAAGTACTTATCATTTCAACAAGTTTATCAACCGTCACCGCTCTCCTAAATTAAGCTTAAATTGAAGATACCTACTGCATAGGATTCTTTGCTTCGAAAAAAAAGGTTAATATATGCAGTTTCGTAAAACGAACCTGTAATCTTATAGTCACCAATAAACAAGTTTTACCAATTATTTCAAAGCTTTTTTTTTATTCTAATACCGACTAAATTTGGAAAATTCATGTTTTTGGTAATAATAATTTCTAGTTTTCATGAAAATGTAGATGTTTTTCTTTTCTTTTCTTTAAATCTACTTCCAAGTTTCAAAGTATTGAGTCTGAAACACAAACACAAACATAAGGCTTACAATCAAAACTGTTCTACTGACAGCTTCCTCCTTGACTGTTACCATGTGTCTTTTCTCATGAGCCATTTTTCCCCACCATATTTTCTTTTTCCTTATTATCTGTTCTTCAATACACACAACAGAAGAAACAGATCAGAAAAACCCATGGTATGTATATGCATAGGCATAGAGTCCCGTAGTTGTCTTACAAAAGTATCATCACAAAAATATCCGTTTAAGCCACAGGTAATGATTAAAAAATTGTAATTCAGTTTTTAAAACATTGCAATAGGACATTTTATACATCCATATGGACTGTTGCACTAAGGAGAACACATCAAAGCTCATACACAAACCAATCCCTCCCTTTTTCTTTTTATACGCATTATACAAAGAATATGAACTATTTTACAATCCCATAATTGTTTGGAGTTTATAGACTATACTCGTTACAAAATCCCAGGAAGTGGGAAAGAGATAAGAAAAATAAAGCCTTCCTCATAAAAAGTTACAACAAAATTACAGCCATCAACAACGCAAAAAGGGATTCCTATTCCTGTGATAATGAAGAGACACTATATTTTATGCGTAAAGCCCACCTTCGGCTTTTGCTACTTTGAATATTTATGGCCCGGTGACGTTGAATGAATTTCTTCCCGAAGAAACAAACAACGATAAAAATGACTACGTAAGAAGAACTTGCGACCCAAAATGGAAAATGGAGAAAGGAAAGAGGCCATTTTGACGATTACTTGGCCAGACTTGACTCAACAATGACTAACCCAAGCAAATGATACAGAGATCTCAGACTCAGAGGTCCCAGTCCCACTATGGGCTTTAGAGGTTCCAACTCAGACGTGTAAAGCTCCATCAACTTGGAAGCTCAGCACTTGCATGACCATTGACCAGTGATTGCCAAACCGACAAAAATCTTCAAAGAGAATGACCATTAACCTGATGGATTGATAAGCAGCAGCAAACAGAAAGAAGCAATTCAAACTTGTGCCACATTGTGTAAAATATATCTTATGAAGCAGCAGCTGCAGATGCTTTCTGCAGTTTTTCCTTCTCAATCTCTGTTCTTCTCTGTTCAGCATGCTGGGCAACACCATTTGCCAACGCTTGGTGATGAAAATCAAGCGTCTGCATAAGTTTCTGGATCCTTGAAGGATCTGAAGCTTGAATGGCTGAACTCAAAGGAAAAGAAGCTTCAGTTATATGCTAGAAGGAATTATGATTTTAAAGTGCCAAAAGAGAAGCCAAAAGAGAACTGATTAAGGAAGAAAATCTGTCTCACCTTTTATAGTATCCACAAAGAAAATGAAAGGGTCAACCTCATCAATTGGCGATTGCGACTCTTCATCATCGCTGTAGTCATCATCAGAGTCTTCGTCGTCCTCATCACGTGGGCGGAAAGATTTTGCCTGTAACATTAACGTTGCAGTTGAAAACCATGTAACATGCATTACATGGATACAAATATTGAACTCAAGGTAATTCATGATATAGAAACTCCACAGATATAAAAAGTAAACGAAAGACTATAGTTCCCGATAGCCGATAGAACAGCAGCAAAAGAGGACATGTTCACAGGTACTGTGCCCCTTTCTAAAAATTGGCATTTGTTCCCCCTCCAATTGTTTTCTTAAAGCTTAACAAGCAGCCTAAAATATTTTCCAGAGAAAGTATAAGGAAATATACTAATATGAATCCGGGCCTACTTCATCGTTGTATTGTTAAAATGCTTCCAACAATACATACAAGGTTGTGAGGACAGACTGAAAATTTTGAAATATTGTTAATTGATAAGAGTTAAAAATAAGGAAATTAACAGTCTCCCCCAGAAAAGATTTTTTTTGTCAAAAATCTTTCACATTCTTTTTAAGTGACAGTTGGGTACTTGCCTAAAAATTTCGTTCAAACAACTATAGAGTTACTTGCAAAATCCTAACAACAATACATGAAAAATAAAATGGTATAATTATGAGAAAAATTACACACCTGAGCAGCTAACTTTTGGAGCTTAATGCTGTCTGCTTCATCTCCATCCTCAGTATCATCTCCCATATCCTTGTCAGACCCATCACCATCATCTTCATCATCAGATTGGAAACCATCCATATCATCCTCATCTTCAGCTTCTTCTTCCTTAGCAGCTTCTGCCCGCAAACATAATATGAAGAAGAGTTGAAGTCATTAGTATAAACATATGTATGACAACAAATGAATGAAGATGAGTGACGGACCAGCAATTTGATCCTTGTACGCAACTAGGAGATCAAGTGTAGCCCTGAAAACACCCTCCAAAGCCTCGCCAGGCAATTGATCAGCTGGCAGTGAAAGCAATGATGTCAAACCCAAGCAACAAACTTTCTTATCATGTTCCCTGCACCAGAAATCATTTAGATGAGTAAGTCTCCCACTCCCAAAAGTAGAGGTCAAGCATGGAGATTGTGCAACAACGAAAATGAGAAGATCAGGAAAATAAACCAAGTCCAAACTCAAAATTGCCACTTTACCACTTCTATATAAAGCATAGTGTGTAAAAACAGAAACACATGTTATTACCTTTTAAAATTAGCTCGAATACCACTCTTTTTCCGTTGCTGCAGCATCTGGAACCAAAGGCCAAAAATATCTGTAGCCACCCCAAGTTTATGCAGTATGCTGAGTGTTAAAGCCGCATTGTAATACAGCGCATTTGCAATCTGCATAAGTATACAAAGTGTTCTATTTACTGTATCTCACTTGTAATAATGTCAAGAACTACAAGTTGAGGACACTCCTATAAGCTCGGTGGGAATAAACGAAAACTGATTAGCAGGAAAGCAGCACACGATGACACTATGAATTAGGTAAATACCACTAACGTACTAACTAATTTATCATAGACATTTCCTATAATGAATTAAAAGGAACGAGACTATTAAAGGGCAGAGACTCATAAGTTGTTCAACCTTAGCGCCATATATCTGAAAATTCTTACAGAAAACCTGCACTGCTAGCCTCCTTACCACTTGCATAAGAAGGCATTTCAAGTATGATTTCTTGGTTCTCCGCAACCTCTCAATGGTAACTCTCAGATATGGCTCAATCCAGTGGTCCACCTGCCCTTTACAATTCTGAAAAACTACTTCAATGATCTTTGGGGCAGGTTCGATATCATTATCCTCCAAATTTCTATCTGTCATGGTCTGCCAAGAATATGAAAAAAGGAAAAACATGAAGCACGTCACTAATAGCAAGTAAGACGATCAATAAAAAATTGAAACTCAAAAACAATCACATGTGCTAGAGAGTAATAGTTATATTTTCCTGCAATTAATAGAGCAGAAAATAGCAAAGTAAATTCCTTATAATCAAGAAGAAACTAACAGATGAAATCATATTCCAAAGACTTTGCTGGTAATGAGGCTCCTTGCACGTCAGGAAATGAGCTGTTCCTCTAGAGATATAGTTGTCCAAAGGTACCAAAATGTCTGCATTATATACAATTATGGAATTAATAATTAGACCTTACAAGAAATATGGTGCTCAAGAAAGTAAAATTTAGGAGACTGTATCACAGCATTAACAGTCTTGTTATTAAGTAGAAATGAAAATTGAAAATATGTCACAAGTAATATATCACTAAATCAGAAACACTAGTTCCCAGCGAAGTTGACAAGTTAAAGGATAGACTGCAAGTAACAAATTGCCACCATAACATGAAACATAGTAAATGAGATGCAATGTACCAATACATACTTGGAAAGAAATCTATAGCCCAATCTGCCAATGCCTCCATCATCAAGGGCCAAAGACTCCACATATCCAAAGATATTGTTGGAGAGAAAAAGGTCATATATGAAACAATTTCCAAGACTTCTTCAAATACCTCTGCAGGAATGTAGAAAATAAAAAACGAACTACGTAATTAAGGACTCGATTGATAAACAAAATGACGAAGTACATTCCCCTGGCTAACACCTAATATGTCCCCAAGATTTAAGATTTAAGGTTAACATGACAATGAAAACATGCATACCTTGACCGTCAGTTGTCAACATCCTACGCATTATAGGAAGCAAAGTAGGCTCAACTTGGACAAAAAGATGAGGCAGCCTACTAACTGATTCGAGAATTGTGCTGATAGCACGCAAACAACCAACTGCTGCCAAAGCACCAGGATCATCGGCTTCATCATCAGCTTCTGCAGTGTTCATACACCTCCAAAATGCAGCTGCCTGAATTTAAAGAGCCACAATCAGTAATAAAAAGAGTACAAAAATACTCTCCAATGAAAATAAAACAAAAATTACCAAATTCTGGCATAAGCCCAGAGCATAGGGTGCCATCTCCTCTCCAAATTTGTCAACTATAGTTTCCAGTGTAAAAACTAGATCCTCATTTTCAACCTCATTCATTAGTTTAAAGAATTCTGGACAAGCAGGATGAACAAAGAAAAGTAAACGTACATCATGAATCTTAATAAACTCCCACAACCTCAAGACTCTAGGTGAATTCTCAACAAAAAGTGAAACAGATTACTGGATTGAAGAACATCATACTCTGCATATTTCAGCTTCAGTTTCCAGATTACACTACATAGTTTTAGAAATTAAGTTTTAAGGCTTAAATAAAGACAAGGTTTCCTGGTCAGCATGTAAATACTCACAGGAAAGTCAAGTGTACCATATTATATAGGCCCATACATGCCATGTTGGGAACATATCAGACAGAAAACGGTATTGAAATAATGTACTGTACCAGGTATTTGTACCGGGATGTACTGCAAAATTTCAGCTTATGACCAGTTCAGAGATAGAAGCCAAAATATAAAAAATTATCGGGTAAGAATTGAAAATTAGAAAAAGTTGGATGACAATTGAAAAAAAATATTTTAAAACATAAAAACACTTTTAATAAATAGTTATATTATGTTTAGAAAATAAAATATTTGATGTTAATTTTAATAAATTGAATTATTGAGTCAAAACTTGAAACAATTTTTTAAAATTTTAATTATAATAGGGACAAAATTTTAATTATATAAAAATTAAGGGACTATTTTACAATTTTAAAAAATTATCTACAGCGGTATTCGTATTGACGGATAACAGTACTATACCGTGCCAGTACCATTATCGGTATGAGCTCCCGTACAATATTCACAACTGCTCACATTTGTTATCATAAGCGTTACAAACAGATAAGATTCCTAAGAACTCCTGAAGCTCATGAAAGTTCAACTAAGATATCAAATCAGTTCGTTTTAGAAACAATCAATAACTAAAACAGACAAGCCTCATGAAATTCATTATTGATTAAAGGCAGCTACATGTTGCAAGGAAGCTCATAAATGGCAATGTATAGTGTCGATAGCATCAGAAAGTTTCACAAAACATACCATCAAGTAGTTGAGGAAGAATTGGGCGGATCTCACTCAAATCTGCACCACAGGAAGAAAAAAAAGGAAAAACTGAGAGAGAGGGGAAGAAGTAAATAGACATGGAGATAGGAGGAGATGGAGATGTGT
>JANQBM010000005.1:8870482-8883717 GCA_025594535.1 Erythroxylum domingense
AATTATTTTAAAACACTCGAGTACATTAACAGGTCATATCAGACTTTGGCCTTGTTCCTTTGGCGTCATTTTCTACCCCTAAGTGCCAGTCATGCAACATTCTGGCAAAGATACCCCAAAGATATTGCATATCAAAGGAATAAGAGTTGAAGAATTTGTTACACATTACTTTATTTTTGGTATGTGAAGCTGCTATAATTGTTCATGAGCCAACACTTGTCACTTTCCAGGTGATGCATGCATGCATGCATGGCTCCTGCATTTTCGGAGTTGAAGAAAGGCAACCTGCACAATTGGCCAACTTAATTCCCATTACATATATTATACGTCTGTCAGGCCAACACCATCAACTTGGTCGAGACCACATATCCAAGAATCAAATCCATGCATATGCTAGGGACATATTCTTCGAAGTGGCTGCTAATAGTTACGTTATTAATCTCCCTCTGTAGTTAATGTGCATTTTGGTATTTCCATGGCATGGATGATGATGTATCTCATGTACTGCAGATAGATTCTTGCGATGACTTAATCACTGCGACGTATGCCTACTTCCATCGCTTATAAATATTACCAACTTCATATCCATGAGTAGGCAAGGAAGCATCTGTTGAGTTGGAGCTTGATTGGATAAATATTTGTCCTTTCTGATTCCGTTCTGTTGAAAGCTTGAAGTAACTTGATCAATATGCCAATGTGGGGTGAGCTGAGGAAGTCCACCAGAGAATTACGATGCCCTGAATCGGATTGTCTCTCTCGTCAGAATCATCAAGTCGCAAGTGAGAAATTGAGGGAGGAATGCTTCAATTGTGATGCTTGCGTGGAGGAAAATAAAGGGTACAAGTGCACTTGCAGCATCAAAGATCAGAAGAGCATGTCACATGGCTTAGATGATCGGGCTAATAGCTCCTTTGCTCACTCTGTCATCAACATGATTGGGATGCTCCTAGGTAACAACACAAAGCAAGATTTTGTTTAAAGTCAAAACTTATCATGTTGATCAAGTTTCATGACTCGTTTATTGCAGGACTTGGTCAGCTATCAACTCCATATGTTATAGAAAATGGAGGATGGGCTTCTGCCTTCTTGCTTTTTGGGTTGGGAGTGACATGCACATACACTTCTTATCTGCTAGGAAAGTGTCTGGAGAAAAATCCAAATTTAAGAAGCTACACTGACATTGGACATGAAGCTTTTGGGAGAAAAGGAAAATTTCTGGCAGCAACATTCATCTACATGGAAATTTTCATGGCCCTTGTGTCCTATACCATCTCTCTTCATGATAATATTGGAATGGTATTTTCAGGGATGCAAATCAGGCTGCCGTGGTTAAAACTATCTACACCGCAGATGCTAACTATGATAGCTGTGCTTATAGCACTTCCGAGTTTGTGGTTAAGAGATTTATCTGCCATATCTTTCCTTTCATCAGGAGGGATTCTCATGTCAGCTGTCATCTTCACTTCTGTTGCATCCACTGCCATTTTTGGAGGTGTCAAAACTAATCATAGGATACCAGTAATTAACTTCCGCAAGATTCCTGCCATAACAGGCCTCTACATCTTCAGTTATACTGGTCATATTGTTTTTCCCGATTTGTACAAATCCATGAAAGATCCATCCAAGTTTGCCAAGGTACTAGTTCCTTCTTAATTAATTAAAACTGACTCTAATCGTAAGAACATACCTTGCCAAGGTTTTACACTGTGGCTATAGAAATATATATAGTCGCAGTCATTGCCAAAATTGTATCTGCATCAGTCTTAATCACCATAACACGTCTCAAGTTTTCTGCTTCGCTTTATTTATAATAAAGGGATTCATGCCCACATAAGATTGATATGTTATGCAGTTGAAAACGTGGAAACCAAGTTGAGATACTCGTAAGTTGGATTTGACTGCACAGCATGTACCAGAATCGATGCTCTAACAGCATCCTATTCTTCAAACATTTTATTCCATTACCAGGAAAGAATTTGAGATTCATTTTATTCCTGCAGGTATCTATTGTCAGCTTTACATCTGTCACTGCACTGTACACAGCTCTAGGCTTTCTGGGAGCTAAAATGTTTGGATCACAAGTCAATTCACAGATCACCCTTAGCCTGCCTCGCCATCTTATAGTCACAAAGATTGCATTATGGGCAACTGTGCTCGCACCAATGACCAAGTATGCCCTCGAATTCGCACCATTCGCAATCCATTTGGAGCATAGCCTTCCAAGTTCAATAAGCAGCAGGACTAAGATGATGATTCGCAGTACTGTTGGTTCCATTCTGCTGCTACTGATACTTGCTCTTGCACTTTCTGTACCGTATTTCGAGCACGTCCTTAGCCTGACAGGGTCTCTTGTGAGTGTCGGTAATTGTGTTATCATGCCTTGTGTCTTCTACACTAGGATCTCCTGGTCAAAGATATCAAGGCCTATTCTAATTCTGAACACAACCCTCGTAGCTTTTGTTGCTTTGCTTGGAGTAGTTGGAACCGTATCTTCCTCGAAATCACTTGTAAAGAGTATAGTTGGTCACTGAACTTGTCGAAATGATCAGCTCAGAGTTGTCAGTTAATGAGAATCTGCATTCCAATCTCTATAAATATACAAACAGAATAACTCAGTTCCGTCAGGTTCCTACCAAGCAAGTAAGCATATAAGGAGGCCAATTTCTGGATGGTCCTTTGCAGTTTTAACAAGTGTGTTGAGGATGCAAATATTACAGAGACGTCACTTACAAAAATGGTTGTAACAATACAGATCAGAACTACGTGTGCAACAGGTCAAGGGTGACTAGTCTTCTACGTTGGTTTTGGCTTTATAATCTATTTTGTTTCGTTTGCTCCCCTCTAATAGCTAGCTGCTAACTCTAATTTCAGAAAGTCTGAAAACTCAATCACTTGTAAAAGAAAATAAAACTCCAAGTCCAGAGATTGGAATCCTCCACGAAACAAGGGTAAACAAATCTAATCCCAGAAACCATAAGAAACAAACACGAAATGAAAAAAACATGGAACACAGTTGTCCCTACCCATTTGTTTGGAAAAGTTTGTCTGAACCAACAAAAAAGAGGATGGGATGATGATCTTACAACTACAGGAGCACTCAGAAGTGTCTTCTGCTTCTAGTTACATGTCCTGTGGCTGTGTTACAGCTACAAGCTATATGAGAAAAAGCAGAAAACTTGTAATTGGCGCATCTATATATGCTCTATCGCACACGATGTGTGTATTCACACTGTTCAAAATTGCTACACATAGAAAATTATCAGAAGTATGATTTCCATCTTATTGATCATGATTTTTGTTTCTCTTAATATATCGGAAGCTACTTAACTAAACTAAGTACATTAGGGCTGTGCAAAATGTTTCTTTTATCATCTTTTATATCTTAAACAGGTATAAAATTAATCAAATGCCCACTACTTTACTCAAATTATTTAATCAAGCCTTTTATTTTAATTCTTGCTCAATCCAACTTCCAATTTAATGGAATAATAGGGGTGGCAGTTAATCTCGAACCTTATTTTGAAAATTTCAGACTTTCTCCGATACAAAACCTAAAAATTCGAAGAAGTTTTAAAATTTAGTCAGGTCAAGTTTCAAACCGCCTAGCCCCGGTCATTCTGAGCCTAAGCTCAATCTGACTCATTGCCAAGTCCATGTCACAGGATGGTTGAGTGAGACGTTAGAAGTTTTCCAAATATTTTCCATCGAGATATATTCTTGGTAGTTACAATTAACAGAGGAATTAAAGATTTAAATGAGTCACGAAGGATATTTGTTTCCTTGCTAATCTTAGAAACTCTTTTGAGAAAAAGAATAGTCCAAATCAAGTCTGAGGAATTGGGAAGCCAGAAAAACAAATCAAGTGAGGCTTATCAATTAGCCTTGGCTTATTTCTACAGTGTTTAAAAGAGGGGGAATGTATCATTTGCCGAAATTCTACAACAACAAAAAATCATAGTTTTAAGATACACAGCTTATAGTTTTGTCTGGAATTCATGTCCTAATTGCATCAAACGATGAAGATTAGTGCAGATCAGAGATTTACAACTAACAAGAATGATGGTTATGGACACATATTAAATTCATTGACTGATTGGAAACAATATCAACATAAATTGCCTTCTTGTTTTCTATCACCACTTATGTACTATTTGCAGCAAAATTAGGAGGAAAAAAAGATTGTTATTTAACAGAAACCACAGGTGACCGTCCACTTAATGGCGCCATTAATGATTTGCAGATGTGTGATACTCTTTGCACCTAAAGTTCGAACAGATGACTGGTATACCTCTTCAGGCATTTGCAAGAGAAGCCTTTGGTGAAGAAGATGATGCCATGTCATAACCCCAGAGGTCTTTCACCTCTCCTCTAATCAAACCCAAAATGACACACAATCCTGATATCATAGACACAGGAAAATAACTCTATTAGCATATCAGGAGAGATGAATTCCATTAAGAGTTGATCATTACGAGTTTTTGTTCATTACCTAGTGTACAAGGAACAAGATAGAGGAGAGCAGGTTGACCATGCCCATTCATTAGATACAAGCCTAAGTAAGTGAAGAAAAGGCCTGAAAAGAGGAAAAACTTCTGTTAGCAGCCTCAGAAAGACCCTTCCAACAGATATGAGTTGCCAAAAGCCTGATTGGAAGAGGATTGATATTTCATAATGTATGTTATTAGCACCAAAGATGAAGCGACATATGAAATAATGCCACAGATCATAATTTTTGTTAAACCATAAGATTTCCAACTTATAAAGCAATAAAAACATTACTAAAGTAGAAACTGAGGCCAATCACTAAACATCTACAGTGCAATCATAAAATTCTCTCTCTCTATCTCTTGGTAGCAATCCTGTGCGAAATCTAGAAAAGGAATTCAATGTAAGCCACTAGCCCCTACGACTAAGAAGCTTAGCCAATGAGGAAAAACAAGAAGGAACTAAGATAAGAATGCACAAATTGTGTTTAAACGTTTCTCAACAACCACATTTTCCATGCTGTATCTGTTGCACTACAACAGGTCCATTGCATTGATCGTCTCAATTTCCTGTACTTCACATACAGGAAATTGGGCTTGTTAATTAGCTAGAAGGTTTCCACGGAGTGGTATTTGAGGACCAAGTAGAAAGGTTTCTATGCAAGAACATCTAGCTGTAAGTTGACTGTAGAGAAACGAAGCATGTTTCAAGCATCTACAGTTAAGCACTGACTCGGAGAATCATGTGGTTTGAAAAAAGTGCAGAGTAAAACGTATGAAAATATCAGCGTGGACATTTGAAGGAATGGAAGCAGGCAGGCTTGGAGAAAGAAAGTAACAATAAGGCAATAAATTTACTAGGGATAACTCAACTCCTAAATATTGCAATCAATCTTGTCCCCTAAACATCAGTTAAAAATCAAGCCAAGCACATAGAACATGAGAGCAAGTAAAGGCTGCACTAAGACCAAAATTTAGAGTCTAGACTCAATAAACCTGCATAAATATCTGACCCAAAAAGTATACGAAAACACCCATTGGCATATAAAGATTGAGGACAAGTGGACTGGAACCAGAAGCTACAAAGCAGTACCTACACAAAGGCCAACAGCTTCCCCCCTCAGCCATAATGTGCTATGTACTGACATCCGACTATGATTTCAAATAAACCTTTTCCATCTCAAAATGCAACAGATGACATAGCACAGGTGTATCTTTGAACATTTCAATGTTTAAAAATAAAAATGCTTACCAAATCCATAGCCAATTATCAACCAAAGAAAATATCCATTGGCCAAGCCCTTCCTGGTTTCTCTATCAAATCTGAGATAAGAAGCAGAGAAACGTAAGATAACTATACATAAAATGTGACATTTGATAATGATAATAGCATGCTAGCTTATACCATGAGAGAGAGAGAAAGAGAGACCAAGTTTGGAATATTAACAACGGGACATCCATATGGTCAACAACAGTTTCTTCATATTAAATGTGATCAAGAATCTAATTGCAAGGTTTCCTAGGAGCTAATAGCCATGAAAGAAAATTTATACAACTTTGTCATGAAAGAAAGTGAACAGAAATTCTCAATGTGACCAAGAATCTAATCAAAAAGTTTCCTAGGAGCTTATAGCCATGATAGATAATTTATACAACTTCGTCAAGAAAAAAAGTGAACAGTAATTCTCCTAACAGATACAAGCTTTGAAAGGTTAAATCTTTCAATTTATGCAAAGAGCGACTAAATTCACTGAAAATAATACCTGTAAGCAAATGATGTGAGCAAACCAGGGAAGAGAATGTCCCCAAATCCAATCATGTCATAACCACCCCAAGGGTCTGCCAATCGAGGAATTCTTAAAAGCATGGGAATGGATTCGCCACCACTGTTGTCACCTCTAGCAACCTTTGAAGAATAAGAAAATAAAAGAAAAAAGTATGAATTCTAAGACGCTACCCATAATATACCATTAGAAGAATAAAAAATACCATGACAAAGACATAGACAATAAACTTTTATCAGAGTCGTCTAAATACACTGTATTTCAATAAATAAATGTTCTTGGTACAGAGGGGAATTTTTTGAATTTTTTAGCCAACTAAAATTTAAAGAATGCTTCATTGATTATCAGTTCTCATTCTCATGTTGTACGCAATGGCAGAAGTTCCCATGCAGCTGGCATTACTTGAATCTATTAAGTTAGTGTCAAGAACACATAATCTGAATGTTGTTTCATACATTTGCGCACAATGTCAAGTGACAAAGTCTTTGACTACACAGTAGAACAAAATGTGAAATATAAGATCACTACTTACAGCAATCATAACACTTTGATGGAATATCAACGGTGATATAAAGACCCAAAAGATGTCATAGACAAATGCGCAGCAAAGAAGAACAGCAGCAACCTGAGTCATAATAGAATATAAAGAACTGAGAAGCATCAGATGTATCATAAATGCATAAGCTAATCATAGCTTAGGTACCTTAATATTAGGGAGCCGAGCCACCTGTAAGACGGTTATCATCAAGCAAATACCCTGACAAAAACAAAGCCTTGTTTAAGGAAAGGACCAACATTTAGTTGTTGAAAATGTAGCATAGCTATGTCCAGGTAGTCAAATCCAAAAGCATGATATTGCACCAGACCTCAAGTAAATGGATACAATATGTTTGGGAACTGCTGGATATGATAGGAACAAAATTGCCAGTAACCCAAATTCCGCCGAACTTAGTTCAGGTCGCCATACAGACACCATTAGTTTATATAGATAGCACCAATCCAGTGCATTCCATTTCAAAAATGTGAAATGAAAGTAAGGCCTATATTTCACTCCATAGCCATCATTATACACAAAGGATTGGGGAAGGGATCTTAGAGATCTTGCACAACATCCATGTTTCACTAGGGTGCAATAAGATAAACAGGCTCATGTTTTTTCAACTTAAATCTTTTTAATTTTTCTAGGGGTCAAAAACTATGGGGAAGAATGAAGTCAGAAGAACAAATAAACAAACTAACTAATGTTCTTATATTTAAGGACACTACAACACATATCAACCAGATAAATCACAAATCTATAACTTGCCCTGGAGAATTAAAAGCTTTTCTGTCAACCTCCCCTTATCCTTAAGGCCCTTTGGTTAAGAAATTGGAAGATGAATTGCTATAATTAGGGATTTGGTGCTTGTTCCACCCAGAATCCAGGACTCCCAGAAAACTAACATCCTAGGACTCCATCATAATCCAATCTTCTCTTTCAAGCAGAAGATAATCACCTTCCCAACAGTTGAAGAAAATTCCAAAAGTATGAATGTGCATATTGTTGATATCAAGACTCGAACGAAAGTTTTCTTGTGTAAGGGGATATCATATAAGGGGATTGTATGTTCACTACATAGTACATACTGGTAGGGCCAGTATGCATGTGTAAGTGCAGCAGCTTAGAGCCTAAGTTTCCTAGGGAACTCAGGGGACTTTTAAACATGGAAACCTCCATGGGTATTAGTTACCCAAAATTTGGAAAATCACAATCTCACTAACAAATCCATTATGTCCTTATCAAAACCAATGAAATATCAGATAGTTGATACAAGCAAATCAACATAACAATGACACAATGTCAGCTAGCCATTATCAGAAGTTGTAATGATGTTGCTTTTCTGTATCATTAGGCCTTACAAGCACACCAAGACCTCTTTTGTACACTCCACGCACCAACTCGCTACAGTTCTATCATGCTGTAAATGCCCTCTGTCTAGGCACCAAGCACTTCCCTACACAGCAACTTCTGTAACGTTTTGACCACTATAACAGCCAAACTACCCAATGGGGGACTTTTCCTATTTACAAGCCTATATGCCAAGCATGAAAACTACAAAAGCATCATGCACTTTGAATAGTCTCCCAAAACCAACTAAACGTTTAAGGTTTCAAATTCAGCACATTCCATTGAAGTGAATAAAGAACACCAGCATACATGAAAATAGATATGCCTTTATGCAGTATAATAAAGTAGAAAAAATGTAGAGCACAGATGTTACAAACAGAACTTACAAGAATATCTTGCCCAATCCATGAATATGATGCATGCCGATGTACAGCCCAGAAAATGGCAAATACAAGACAACACAAAGTTACAATGATGGAGAGAACAGAACTTTCTCCAAAAAGAGGCATATCAATTTTCTTCTCCTGGCAATTTCTCCATTTTCTGCCAAATATAGAAGAGAATAAAGTCACGCATGGAAAAAGATGAAAATTGATAATATCATAATCCAAAAACCCAGAAAATCCAAGTATACCTTGTAATTAGAGTTATAATACAACTATGCATCCCCTGAGAAAAACAAGAAAAGAAAATTCAATGACTGCTGAAAGTTGAGGGATATTCACACTGCAGGAATGAGTAGAGACTTGAACTTTGCCAGTATATTCATTAGTTTCCTATCTTTTCCATTTTCCCTTTACTTAAAAGCTCGACTCTGATTTCGAGTTGTCTTAGTATGGCAAATTTTATGCTAAGAAAGGACATTCAAATCAATAACTTTCACAGATTTCCGCATATCAGGGCGAGTGCAGACATGAATGATGACATCTATTGGTCATGCTTGGATGTGTGTGAAATCCATAAAAGAGAAAAACATCATATTTCACAACGAAGAAAAAAGTTCAGGATATACCATGAATGGAAAAGGGAACTATGCATCGGGAAAATCTACAAAGGATAGATAAGTACAACAATGATTTCCAACAATTACAATGATTGTGAAAAGCAGCTTTGAAATGCACTACAATGTGCTTTGACATATCTTTTGCCAGGGGAAAAATCAAAGCTCTTATAATTAGCAAGAGTGGTTATATAAGTACATAACAGTAACTAATTGTTAATCTCATTAACAAATGAAAAAATCCATTCTGAAATTAATGTGATGTCTGACAGATGGAGCCTTGCAAGAGATGACATGGATAGATATTTAAGGCATTTTTCATAGAAAGACAGACGAACCAATTGACCATTCCAAGTAAAATGGGACATCAGACTCGTCTTTGACAATAAGGTGGAAATAATGGCATTGAGGACCATAGTGAGGAAATTGGACAAAGTAGCGAACTTTGGATTCCACATGATTAATTGAAGTCCAAAGAAATTCAACCAACTTTAGAAAACTTTTATTTGATTGAAGAATTGTGTCATGCTACACCTGGCATAAGTTTATTGTCCATTTTTGCCCAGACCACAAAAATAGCTATCACGTGTGCATATGAGTTTCCCAAAAGCATATATTAATAAGTATGAATATGTAAAGAGAATTCAATACCTCAATACCACCAATGCAGAAGAGCACAATCAAAATCCAGACAAACCAACTTGACATGAAAAAGTACAGTAGCACCAAAAAAGTGGAAGCTGATATAACAAAAATCACAGCAGTCATTGAATTAATCTCAACAATTTCTTTCTCTGAATCGTCTCTCAATGTCGAACCTGCCTGCACAATGAGAACAGAAACAATATAAAAACTCCTTTAAAAAGTAGACAAGAACACATCGCTAAAATCCAAGAAAAAACAATGAAATGGAGGCATAGGAAATTTGAATAACTTTTCCTCTAAGGCCTATATAGATGATCTTCTTGCCTCTATTGCCATCAATTGTTGAGGAATAAAAAAATGATCTCTGAAGTATTTCCTTGAATTCAGTCCAGAACTAGGTCTACTTATAAACTAAATTGTTTTGTTTCATCATCAAGCTAGATACTGTCTGATCGTAAACTATTAACAAGGGTGAAAGACACTTTCCTTAGAAGTATCAACGGATTCATGTATAACTCTCAAAGTATTAATCAAGTTTATATGCACCTCCTCAACTTCCAATTTCACAATTTTGGTGCTTAATGTTTACACTTCTCCCTATTAGTGTTTTGAAACATTTAGTATCAGACCAAGTTAGTAATTGATTTCATAGACAATTACTCAACTTTTAATTTCAAAATTTTTATACTAATGTTTCAAAGCAATGATGAATTGGGTTACAAGCAAAAAAACGTAGAAGTTAAGAAACTGAGTTTTGAAATTGGAAGTTGAAAAGGGTGAGAATGAAATTGATCATTCTTCAATATAACGTAGTTCTGTTGAAGCTCTATCAAAGATTATGACTACACAATATAAAGAGGCCACACTGAAAAGTTTGAAATATTAAACATCTAAATTCTGGAACTAAAGTTTAAGAGGATTTCTATGAAATAGAAAAAGACTTTTGCTAATATGTAAGTTTCAATCCTATAATTAATTTTCTAAGTATGGCTCTAGCTCAAGAAGGTAAGAGAATTAAGAATATCTCTATTCACCAACAACTGGAACATGCTTCCAACAAAAGGAAGGTTATGCTCCCATACATGTACAAAAGATCACATTAATATAAGCTAAGACATTTTAAAAGAAAATTGGAACACAAATCCTCAGTACTTGAGAAAAATATAAGATAAAAATAAAACTTGCATATTTACCTTCTCTGATAATTCATTATAGCGTCCATCAGTCTCCTTTGGAGTTGCAAACCCAGACCACATTGAAGCACATATTACTGTTCCAACAGCCATCATCCATAAAAATATCACCGAGTAGTCCATTATGGGGCGTTCAGGTGCATATAACAATATTTTCACTGCAACAAGGAAATGGAGATACAATTAAACACACTGCATTTACAAAGCATTGCATCTGTGTGTAGATGCACATGAGGGAAGGAGAGCATACTCATGATGTCTAAAGCTAGGGATGGACAAACACCAATTATTGTATTTTAGTACAATAACTGAAAAGCAATCCGTCACAGGAAAACATAATTATACTACACTTGTCATGCGAAAAATGTTCCCTCAATATTTTTCTTACCTGCCAAGAGCCTGCAATTCATTCTTCTAACCTTTTCCACATACATGTATATTACCCGAGTTAATTTGAAAGAACACAATAGGATGCAAAAATTAATGAATATGATGAAAGTGTGGAAATTCCAACTCTTACCATTCTGTCCATTCATCATTGATGTATTCAGATAATCTCCTCCTGACTTTGAGATCATCACAACAGGTATTGTAATATCTAGAGGAGTACTATTATTCTCGCAACCCATCTCAGCAAGAACTACATAATAAACACAAAAAGAAAAAATGAATGATCTCCAAAAGAAGTTTACAGTCAAATTGTCAGTCAACTCATAGCATACATAAAGACGCTCTACTTCCAACCTTCTTCGTCATTTATCACTAAAAGCGCTGATGCACCTCCAGACTGTGCTACTTCTGCCTTTTCGGTGAAAGAGCAATCACCACGTGTAGACACGGCCATAGAACCAGATATCTAGATAACAGAACAAGAACCAGACATTCCAATTTTGTGGTTCAGATCACATTGCAAGGCACTTCTGAAATGCAGTTAAATTTATAAAAAAGATGATAGATATACTTCTAATCATATCTGCTCTGTAATTCCCACGGTTCTAGGCTGATGATAGAGTACTTTACATATTCCCAACATACTCCACGGAGTTTCAGAGGCAAGTATTCGGGTTGGGAAATCTAAAATTTTAGAATGACGAAGTTTCCTAAACAAAGTAATATTTAGAAAACAAATTGCAAAAGCAGATTCTAACCGGCCCAAGACACCAGGTATATTTTATTTATGCACGTGTCATAAGTAGTAATAATCAGACTGAACCAAATATAGATAGCATCCAGGTTACTAATAGAACAATGGAAAAACCTCAGTAGAGGAGTTGGAACAGCAGTTTAGTGGATTTGTAAAAACAGCAGACATTATGACACCATCTTTAGCCACAGTGGGTAAAAGAGCCCCGAATCTTGCAGTCACACCAGTGATAGTGTCGCCTTCAACGCCATTAACCCATGTCTGAACCTTAACCTGAAAAATTCATCAACCAACAAACAAAAAAAGAAGAAAAATCATAAATCCATCATCTATAACACAACCCATCGAAGAAAGACGTTTAAAGTCAACCACTTGACAGCAACCCATTTCACAATTGCACCCAAAAACCACAAATTTCCAATCACCCAACAAAAAGGAGTGCAATTCCAAGAACGAAAAAAGGGTCAAAAAAACAAAAAGATTACCAAGTTGTACTCGTGATCGCAACCAGGTAACTTGGGAGTGTCGTCATCGTACGACGCGTCGTCGGCAATTGCGAGACCGATGAGGAACAACACGCAAAACAGTGCCCCCAACTGGAGGCGACTCCGAGAACGAGTCATCGGAAGGGGGGAAAAAGCAAAGAGAAACAAGGAAGAAGGAAGAAGGCAGCACCCCCTAAGCAAGATCGAGATTGAGGAGAAGATAGACTCAATGAAATTGACTAATCAATGCAGTAACTATGACGAAATGATGGGAGAGAGTGACAGATACAAATAGGGGCACGTAAGTTTTCTCCCTCAACTCAACCTGCAGAAGTGAAGAGAAGTAGTTAGGCAACTAATCCGGTGGAAGATAACCAGACTGGACACTCACTTACGTGTGATGTCAGTAATGATTGTTGGAATCTCATCTCAGTGCTTAAATTAAATGCTTAATTTTCAGTTTAGTTCAGTAATTTCAAACTTCCACTTTTAGATATATAATATATTAATATCTTGATTAAAAATCTCAAATCGGGTTTTTTAACCGTAAATAACTTACTGATTATTAAAAATCTACGGATGTGTTGATTAGTCGATTAATTTTTATAAATT
>JANQBM010000005.1:8931623-8951432 GCA_025594535.1 Erythroxylum domingense
ACGTCGATAGTTTTTGATATGTTTATATAAAAGATGGTAATTATGAATGTGTTCTGTCTGTTTTAAAGGAACGTATTAGACTACAGATGGACACTGCCAGACCATCCGGGTAATAACTTCTAGGAACACACTATGAGTCAACCTAGATGGATTCTTAGGATTATATAATTGTGTGTATTGAACTGTTTTGTGTGATGCTTTTGGATATCGGACCTGAGGTCCGAGGAGTTAATAGTTGGGCATGTATTGGAAGTGTTTAATTTGATACTTTGATGTGAACTTCTGAATGATATCTAATTCACAGCGATAGTTGAATGCCGGACTGAGGTCTGAAGAGTATGAAATCTATCATCTGAACATTTTTATGAGATTCTGTGTGTAGTCTGCTCAGTATTTGAGGCATTTCATAAAATGCATGCACAGATAAAGGCGTTGTGACTTGAGAAGCCAGTTAGAAGCGCTTCCACGTAGAGCTTTGCTCCTTGATAAATCTGTTCTGCACATCGAGCTTGCTCCGTGAATGTGTTCTGCTTGAGCCCTACGGGCCAACACATCTGTATCTATCTGTGAAAGGCTCTCAGTCACAACAATAAGAACGAATATGGGTCTCATGCATGTCCCATGCAATTACGCGCGTAATGTGTGAACAATATACAGATTGAAATGAATGATCTTCTATTATGCTTACGCTTGAATATATGCTCATCTGTTTGAATGAAAACCCTGAGATGTATTCTATTTGTGTGATCCGGTGAATCCATCAATAACGGTTCACTCATTGAGTTGCAAAACTCATCAAAATTGCATTGTGACTTTTTAGGTACGAGACAGGAGACTTAAGGTTTAGTTAGAACATAGAGTGTCCGAGGACTAAAAGATGGATCAGAGGTCTGTCAGCTGACTCCCGAAGGAAACTGGTTGTTATGATTTTGTAATATCGTCAGAGCCTATATAGTGTTTTGTAATAATTGTTGAAAAGAACTGTGTAACTGTTATCAATGAATAAAATAAATGAATGTTTTAAAAGAAATAATGACACCTTTTTTAATATACTGGTTAATGCCATTACTCCAACATACCATTATCCTAAGTTATGTTCCTAAAAGTTTAGGTACATACCCTATGGTAGTGGAGTGTTACACATTGGTTAAAGCAGATTGCACAGGAATACCAGAGACTGCATTTTCTGAAGTGGCAGACACAGAATTTTCTTTTTGACCAGAGACTGCCTGATGATTAAATGGTTCCGGAGTAGATGTCTGAACATGGTCAGTAGCATGAGTAGCACATGCTAGAGTATGATCAAAAATAGTTAAGGTAGTACACTGACTGGTGGATTAAGATGTATGCAGACTGTTAAGAGTGGTAATCAAAGGAATCAAGCCTGACACCGAATTCCTATAGCTGAAAGAGACATCAATGGACGTCTTGCTGGCATAAGGAAACGTGTCTTCATCAAATATCACATCTCTAGAGATATAAATCCGGCCTTTGGAATGAAGACATTTGTAACTATGATGAGACATGTTATAACCCAGAAAAACATATGCAGAGGATTTGAAATCAAATTTATGATGACTATATGATCTTAAGTAAGGAAAACATGCACAACCAAACACTCGAAGAAATCTATAATTAGGTTTGGTATTATAGAGCTTTTCATAAGGAGAACAAAAGGCAAGAATTTTGCTTAGTAATCTATTAATTGTAAACACTGCAAAATAGAAGGCATCTTCCCAGTAATGCAAAGGAATAGAAGATTGAGCCAAGAAAGTTAACCCCATTTCAATGATGTGTCTATGCTTCCTCTCAACAATTCCATTTTGGGCAGAGGTGTGGGGACATATCAATCTGTCTAAAATTCCTACACTCAAAAAATGATTGGTTAAAGGTTTAAACTCGGTTCCACCATTTGTTTGAATTGCCCTGCTTTTTCGATCAAGAAATCTCTTGACAAGAGTTTGGAATTGAAGAAAGATGGAGTAGACATCCGATTTGCGATTGAGGAAAAAAGATCCAAGTATACCTGGAATAGGCATCCACACATGACATGTAATAACAATGACCATAGGAAGCCATAGGAGCAGGCCCCCAAAGATCAATTTCAATAAGCTCTAAAGGAAATGAGTATATGGTAGTTGATTGTTTAAATGGCAGTATGTGAGATTTGCCTATTTGACAGTCATTATAGAAAAAACAGTAGTATTGGAAACAAAAATTTGATTTGCATTCATGATTTTTCGAAGTACAAGATCAGAGGCATGTCCTAAATGACGATGCCAATTTACACCATTTACTTTAGATAGAAAACAAGAAAAACTAGGAGTTGTAGCTGAATATGACTGCAATGGAACAACATGACCACCAGGAGAGCTTGAAGACACGATCGGGGATGACTTTTGTTAAGACAAAGGGAAAGGCAACGGTAGTTGAAGACTATACAGACCATGATCTTCATGACCTTGAAGAAGAGTTGACTGAGTGAGAGGGTCCTTCACACAACAAGAAGAAGGATTTAGTTCAACAAAAACATTATTGTCTCGAGTAAGTTGAGAGATAGATAAAAGATTTTTAATTATCTGAGGAACATAAAGAATATTTCGAAGAATTAAAGGTATTGGCTTTGTAGGAAATATGGATTGGCCAATATGAGCAATTGGAGGAGCAGAACCATCTCTAATAGTTAGCTTACCTGCTCCTGTATAAGGAGTAGATAAAGTGAGATTACTGAGTTTATTGGTGACATGATTAGTTGCACCTGAATCTAGAACCCACGTATTGCCTTGAGTCTGATTTTTAACAATTTGAGAGACATAGCCACCCTGAGTTGAGCAAAGCTGAGAGGAATCAGAATGAGTGGTGGGGTTGGTTGGAGTGTGTTAGGCCATAGTGTTGATGTTCGGGGTAAGAAGAATGCTTGCAACGGGCTGAGATGGATTTATGTAGTAGAGAGATTGAGATGTAGTAGGAGAAACAAACTACTGTGGTGAGGTTAAAGCAATGTTGGGAGACTGTGAAAAAGATGAGGAGTAGTGAACAGGATAGCCAGGGTCCACAGTCTGGGAATGGCAAACTGGTTGATGAGCCACATAGTTAGCAGAGTAATGAGGTGAGGGTGATGGAGTAAACGATTGGGGGGTGTGAGTTAGACCTTGAAAGGAAGGATCAAACCTGTAAAAGCATTTGGTGACAACATGGTTAGGACAGCCACATAGTTGGCATTGAACACTGGGACCTTTATTAAAATGACCTCTGCCCCTTCCTCGGTTCCCTTGTGGTCTATATAAAGAGTATTGACCTGTGAGGTTTGGATTTCGGGGTGATGCATAGCATGGAGCAGAGCAGTTGGGAGGAGTCAGAGGGGTTGTGGTGGAATGTGAGGCAGTGTTTGTAGGTATAGAAGGATGTTGGACTTGGGATGAGTTTTGGAGGGTGGCAGTGTTTGCAGTGAAGGAGGAAGCAGACAGAGTATTGAGTTGTCGTGCCTCTATGTCCAAGAGAATGGTAGAGATTGCCTCAACATCGAGCATGGTGGGAGCGGCAGAAATAAAAACAATAATGGGATCATAGTCAGGCATCAATCCAGTCAAAATAGTGGATTTGTGAATGGATTCAGGTACGGGTTCCCCAGAGTTAGCTAATTGGTCACACTACATCTTAATTTCAGACAGATAATCCCTCATTGATTTGTTGAGCTTGCGTTGAGACTTAAGTTGACAATGGAGATGCATGATTTTCTAAGTGGAGTGAGTTGCATAAAGCTTATGAAGACTGGACCATATTTCTGAGGAAGACTGACAACCAACTAATATGGGAAGACTGGACCAGATTTTTGTGGAAGACTGACAACCAACTAATATGGGAAGAATCATCGGGCTGATGGCATTCAGTAACCACGATGCTGGGGCAGCATCTTGCTGCAGGTAAGTAGTAGCTGGGTTTGGAATGAGCTCACCATCTGACTCAATCTTTGCTGGTGGGATGGAGATGATTCCCTCTATGTAGGATTAAAGATTATGACTGAGAGTAAGAAAAAGAACTTGTTGTTTCCACAGAAGAAAGTTGGAGTAGTCATGTTGTAGAGTGATTTTCTTGAGCAGACAAGGAGAAGGAGGATAGGTAGAAGAGAGATTTGCAGGAATCGTAGTTATTGAATCACCTTGGATATCAGAAGGAGATAATGCCATGAGTAAAAAAAATGATAGAATGACTTGACGGTAAATAAATAAAGAGAAAACTGACGAAGGGAAGGTGTTTGAGGAAAAGCAACAAAGACAATAGCTAAGAAAAAAAGCAAGAACTAGAGAAGGTGGAAGAAGATATTTGTGTTTTTGGTCTCTGATACCATATGAGAAATATACTTGAACGATAACTATGAACAATGCAAATAGAATGCTGAATCGAGGTGCCATCTCATTACCCAAGCTGAGATTATGTATAACTTAGAAAGAAACAAAAAATATCAAAAATAACAAATAACTATAACAGAGGTTCCTATCTAATTGGTCCAGTACATAAAAGACCAACTTTACACAGTTTGCACAAATGACAGATGAAGCACAACCACCTCCTTTGAGGCATAACCACAACCGTTTAAGCATAAGAAGTAGCCTTTGCTCAGAACAGAGGAGCAAGGAGATAAATCACACCCTTAGCTGATTATTCGTTTAACCAGTTAAAACATCATTATTGGTTAATCCTTCAATACAGAGGAATTTGGAAGCATAATCGTGCTTTTCCAGATGACTTCACAATGTCACGATTGTTCTTCTACAAGATCGTGCAACTCCACGTTCATATGAACTGTAGATTTTCTTCTTCTCCCCTTCCTCTCTTTTGCTTAATCTTCCATTTCTAACCTTGTTTGCTTTCCTGCTGATCCTGTCATTGGTTCATATGGAATGCCAAGTCTAAAGACGATGAGGTCTCTTCTTGGATATAAGTCCGCTGGCTCATCACACATTTACAATAGGTTAATGCATGGCGTGTTGTTTGTTGCCTGTCTTTCCATCTCTTGATCAACTACACGTTTGACTTTTTATACTCACAAATCGCTAAACTCTCAAAGCTTTGAAAATGTCTAGCTGTGGAGGAAACTGGGCCTATGGCACTGGCTACAAGTGCGGCAACGACTGCGGAGGATGCAGCATGTATCCTGATTTGAGCTTTACCGAGAAAACCACCGCTGAGACTCTGGTTCTTGGCATTGTCCGGCTAAAGCCCAGTTCGACGGAGCTGAGATGTACGTCCCTGCCTAGAATGACGGTTGCAAGTGTGGAAGTGACTGCAAGTGTAATCTGTGCATTTGTAAATGAGATGTTGGTGATTTTATAGATCAGAAATGACCCTGATCCTGACAAAAGACTGCGTTTTTTGGTATATATGTGTGTGTCTTGTCCGTTAATAAGCTAGTTGTGGCCTGTGTAAATCTGCGGATCTTAATAGCCTAGGATTCACGGTGGTTTATCCAAGTCACCACTTGTTGGTTTGGTTTGTTGTATAAAGAGTATTAGTATACGACTATACATGCGTGATGTGTGTGTACTTGCACATTTTTCACTGCATGAATCATATGTATGTACTTGGAAAGCCAACTTTACAGCTTTAGTGAAAACTTGCTTTCTTTGCTTTAAAAAAAAAACTCCACAATGACACCGTAGTTACTTAACATGACACGCCTGTAAAGGATATAATTTGCTTAAGTTTTTTTTCCTAATTTTGAAAATTTTCAACCATAATACATATAATTTCACAGACGGTGAAAAGTAATTTTTGTAATCTTTTAAATAATCATTTTCGTAGATAGCGCAAATTGATTTTTCAGATATTTTCAGTAATGGTGCAAAATGATATTTGAGTAATAACTCACTGAGGAATTTTCTGATATAAGAAACTTTTAATTCATATTTAATTTTAACTATAAAAAAGAAAATTAACGTGCAAAAAATTAATGAGTTATAATTTAATTAATTAAATTAAATTATAATATATTATCTATATATGCACATATGCACTGCTAAAATATATAGTAAATATTAATATTGACTAATTAATCAACTAACTATATTTTAATCAACCAAATAATTAATAATATACCAATAATAATTAATAATAATTAGATTAATTAATTATATTCGAATAACTATTAATTATATCAAAATTAATCAATTAACAATGATTATAGTATATTTAAATAGTACTTATTAATACTAATTGTTTATTATTATTTATCATGATATGCTAAATATTTATAATAACATGATTTTATATATATTTAATATAATTAATTGATTATATTATAATAACTATTAATCATATAAAAAATAATTCATAACTATTATTTAAGTATATTGAAATAATAGGATGACAAAATTTTCAGTCATATAAACTATATAATAATTAATAATAATTAACAACAATTATTAATACAGTAACATATCCACCAAATATTAATATTGACTACTTAATAATTATTATTCATTATTTCAGACCAAATATGTATAATAACATTACCATAAATACATATTATATATAATTAATCAATTATATTATAATAATTATTAATTATATAAAAATTAATTCATTAACTATTATTTAAGTATGCTATAAGCATATTTATATTATATCAAAATTAATTATATTTAAGTATATTAAAATAATTCGAATTAATATAAACTGTTTATTATTATTCATTATTTCAGACTAAATATGTTTAATAACATTATTATATATATTATATATAGTTGATAGACCTTTGCTAACCAAAACTTGAGTTGAAGTTAACGGTCCCAAATTCTTAAGAATCTTCCACCACACTCCGCTAGTATGGCCATAAGACAACGGTGTTCCATTCCCAATTGGTGCTGGGATTCGAGCCGATGACGTGAAGGAATACCTCAAGCTCTGATACCATTTTGCTAACCAAAACTCGAGTTTTGGTTAGCAAAGTTTAGTGATCTTACACCATCACGGAAAAATGCAATCTGTCAACAACTTCAACTCCATCCTTTACACAAATGTCAATATTGTCCATCCACTCAAGGTACCCATGAAGGACAAAAAGAGGATGATGTGGCATCAATTGAAGCAATAATAGAAGAGTGAAGCAGTTAAGATAGTTCAATAAGGATAAAATAGATAATTTAAAAAAGGTTAAAATAGTTCTTCAACGTTGTAAAAAAAAGGATTAATTTAGTCAAAAGAAAGTAAAATTAGTGCAACAGAATATAGAATATTTAGGAATTTAATTTCAAAATGGATATTTAAAACTATAACCTAATATTTTAAACAAAATTCATCAATTTCCTAATCAATTAGCAAATAGGACGCATGTATAAAGATTTTTAGGTATTTTAAATTATATTTCAGACCAAGGATTATTTAAGAATTTAGCTAAAGAATGAAAATTGCTACAACTTAAATGTAGTACTAAAACACAATGGACTTGGATCGATGCAGATACTGAAGTTGTTAAAAAATTAAAATCATTATGCAAGGATTTACCTGTTCTATATAATTATCTATCGATGGATATACTATTGGTTCAAATTGATGTCAGTATTGATACATGGGCAGGATGCCTTTTGACACAACCACCTAATCAAAAGAAGTATTTACTTTGCAAGTATATAAACGGGACATTCAATCCCGCTGAATTAAAATATCCAATCCATGAAAAGGAAACATTGGCCTTTCTCAAAACTTTGAGAAAATGGCGCATTGATCTATTACCCATTGATTTCATTATACAAACAGATTCCAAGTATCTGTGGATTTATCTGCTACAACATAAAAACCAATTATAATTAAGGTCGTCTCATCAGACGGCAACTCGAACTTAATCAATATCAATTTACCATCCAATATATAAAATCTACAAACAATTTTCTTGCAAATATTTTAACCATAGAATGGAAGCAGCAATAACCAGTCTTGAAGATTCACTTGCACAAAAGGAAATAGAGTTAATCAATTTACAGTAACAGGTTGGTACCATTACCAAAGAAATAAACCAGTTACGTAGCACCATCCAATTATTGAAACAAACTACCGAAGATCAACCGTCTTCTTCCATCCAAACTCCTTCAACTAGTCCGATCATTACAAATACCTCTCATGTTGGGCCTCGAAAATTTTTTATTTATTTTATTAAGCATGATTTGATTAAATTTTGTGGTTTTGTTAGATAAATCATTTTATTTGGAGTTTAACTATTATGTCAAGTTTGGGAGGATTTATTTCATGGATTGATGGAATTAAAGTATTAATGTTGTAAGGTGATATAAGGGCATTTTTGGAATATCACTTAAGGTTAAAAGACATAAGGCTCATATTGGAGGGCAAAAGGGGCATTTTTGTGATTATTAAGAGTGTAGAAGAAGAAAAATTGTGTGTGAGAGGAGGGAAAGAAAGAGAGTGTCGTGGAAGGAGAGGAAGAGAAGAGAAAAGCTAGGGTTTTTGGAGATTCTTAAAGAGTTTAAAGACATTGAGGCTAATCAAGTAAGTATGAGTAAGTATGAGCATTAACCCTTCTTGATTGTTAGATGAAGCATACTTAGGGATGGTTAGAAGTGAAAATAAAGTAAATATATGTATGTAGTTGTTGATGAATGGTTTATGTAAATGCTTTAGGTGTTTGGATTAATGATCAAAAGTAGATTATGAATTTGTTGTGAATGATATTGGGTTTAAATGAAGTTGATAATGAAGTAGAAGAGATGGTTTAGGTTTGAGATGGGTGATTTATGAAACAGAGGAGGTTAAAAGGTTAAAAATGTAGCAAAACACGCTCTCGGAACGTGTTTTTGGACAAGTTTATGGCTGCGTCATAATTCCGCCGCTGTGAACTTCTGGGTTTAGTCGTGGCGAACTCAACTTTCTAGCACAGAACACACTTTGGTATTTTAGGAATAACTTTTATTGTAGTTATCCAAATGGACTGATTTTTCATTTGAAGTAAACTAGATACATAGGGTTACAAATTGTATGAAGGAATCAAGTCTAAATTCAGTCTCTAAGAATTTCAATTTCGGGATGGAATTTGAATATAGAATTTTGTTTAAGCATGAGAAATAGTTTAAATTGTTAAGGTATGACCTTCTGATAGCTAAACCAAATTAAATGAAATTTTGGTTATTGTTTAAGGAAATCAAGGGAGGCAAGAGAGGCAAGAGGAGCAAGAGCAAAGACATCCCTAAGCAAGTTTATAAGCAAGGATTTCAAGGTGGGTTACACTTTTATAATTAAGTAATAAGCCTTTAGTGTTTCTTCCAAACCAATAAAGTTTGACATGTTTTCAATTGTGTTATAAATGTGTCGTTAAGGCTTTTTGAATTATTTGATAATGTGCCACATGTTTGTATATGAATTGTGTTATTGTTTTATGAAATGAATGATGAAAATGATTTTTGAAAGGATATTGATTTTTGAAACGATATTTGGTTATGAAATCAAGTTTCGAAAAAATACCATTGAGGCAATATGTTTATGAATTGTGAAATGCATGATTATATGGGTTTATGGTGATCCCCTAAGTTAAGTCAATTGTACTTAGACAAAAAGGCTTCTCCCGCCTGCCCGCTAGTGATATTGGAACTCCTTCATGGACTCCCATAAGTTCACGGCTACGTAAGACCAATAAGTGAGATTGCGATAATATGTTCTATTCACAACTACACAGGACTTGTATGAGAAATGTATAGTACGTTCTGTTTTGGATCCACCCAAACCATTCTGGATGTGCCTACGTGTTTATGATTTTTGACGTGCTCTATATTGACCAACTTGTTTAATGCTTGATTTATATTGCTTACAAATTGCTTGATGAATTAGAATTTGAAAAATATGTGCTTTATGATTCCATGTGAATTTTTACAATGGTTTTGCTTATTACTGGTTATAAAATTATTACCCACGAGCTTTATGCTCACCTCCTCCCATTCCGTCCCATCTTCAGGTGAGGAGCAAGAGATCGAGCAGTCAAGAACCGAGGCATCACTCTAATTAGACTTATTTTTTGCTTTTTAAGTTAGTTTTTATAAAACAAAGCTTTATTTGCATTTTAAGAAATTCTACTTTTTGCAAACTATGTATTTTTGGATTATGATGTAATGGGGCTTAAAATGCTCATTAAAACTTTGTAAAACTCTTATCCATTGTTATAAACGAAAAATATTTATCTTTGCTCATGGTTTTTTTGTTTTTGCAAGACATTTTGTTTGAAATGAGATTAAAGTTAGAAAAGTTGTTTATATTATATGTATTATTGCTTTTGGGTTGAATTGATGAAGGTGGTTGAAGGATTTTCAGTTTGCATTTTAGTAAGATAGGAAATTTGGGTTTTGGGTTCAACCACAGGAGTTTTTGCTGCGACGAAGCCAAGAGTTTGCCGCAGCGTAATTCACCCAAAGCTCTTTATTTTCGTCGACATAGTGAATTCGCCGCGGCAAAAATAAAATTTCAGGCTTGCCGCGGCGAAGTTCAATATGTTCATTGCGGCGTAAAATTTTCGAAAGGTCTAGGGGATTTTCCAAATTGTGCCCGCTTTTGCTTCCGAAGGATTTTTCTTTTAAATTTCCAAAATCTAAGCTTTCTTCCACGCTCAAGCTTCATGATCCCATATCCAATGTTGAACTTCGAAAATAGGGTCCAACATCTCAAACCACTATTCCTCTCATCACACCACAACAAATTACTCAAACCTCTTCTATCCAACCAAGCAGTCCGTCGGGATCTCAAAAACAAAAAGATACAGCTGAATATAAAACCTATGTGATCTACAATGGACCAATGGCAGGCATCTATAATGCATGACACAAAGCAACTATACACATCACTGGGAGACCAGGTATCTTACATAAAAGTTTTTCATCCAGAACCGAAGCTGAAAAAGCTTTAACTGAATTCAAAACACCTATTTTGAAACCACAATACAAACAAGTGTTAGAACAACCTATCCAAGATACAACGATGAAATCTTTAGGCAAACATATCAATATGGATCGCATCAATTCAGTCCCTTCAAAAATCATCCAAATAGAAGCCCGCAAACTCACATCTGAAATGTTTTACGACTGTTTCCATTCATTAAACACATGGATCGAAGCCCAAAAGATCTTCGAATACTATCCACAAAACCGAGGGAATTATGGACCTAAAGCCATTATTTTCCCAGATGCAGACCCATTAACCACTTACTTAGTTTTCCAAATATTGATACAATTTATCTTACCATTCTACATATCCTCTCTGAATTTCCCACTGGATTTATCCAAGCTGTTAAAAATTATAAGGATCGCTTTGCTAAAGCTAGAGAAATCTTTATCAAAATCTTTAGCGGTTATCCTATTTTCAAGGAAAATGATAAAATCAAAGGGACTCAATTAAATCATGGTTTCTACCTATAAATCTGCAATCACACCAGATGCTCTTCAAATCATCAAACAATTTTTATTACCATTTTGCAACATGGAAGGAATTTTTAGTGATCTTACACCATAATGGAAAAATACAATATGTCACCAACTTCAACTCCATCCTTTACACAAATGTCAATATTGTCCATCTACTTAAGGTACCACGAAGGACAAAAAGAGGATGACGTGGCATCAATTGAAGCAATAATAGAAGAGTGAAGCAGTTAAAGTAATCAGCTACATGTAGGCCACGTAGGCCCCTCTTTTTGTAAATAATTGTACTATATTTGCTTTTGCTTTTAGAAAAGTTAGGAATCTTTTACTTTAGTCTTTTCTTTTAGTCTTATCTTACTTTCCCTTTTGCTTTATGTCAATTAGATTCCTTACCTTTTACTTTTGTCGGCCACTTGTTTTGGCCTCTTCTCTTTTCCATTTCTATATAATGTAAGCCTTCGGATCTTTCTGAACTATGAAATAAATTCTCTCTTCTTACCATCTCTCTCTAAATCCTCTCTTTTGCCTGGAATTGGCTTTTCGAGGAAATAAAAGAGGTATGAATTGAAGCTTATTTCATCACTATGTTTATATTTATCTCATCTTCATTAATCTATTCATCATTCATTATTAGTTCATACTAAATGTTTAAATTCAAACCTAAGTATTTTTCCTTTCTTTCTTTTAGACATGAATATGACTTATTTTGAACGAAAAACAACCCAAAAAGCATTAATCAAAGAAAGCTATGAACGAGCAAACATATTGGACCAACTTTTAACCAAATATTATGCCTATAATAAACAAGCTCATCATTCAAGAGATGCTCGAAGATATATCAGGATGTATGACACAGCTCAAATGATAGAACATATTAAGCAATTAAAAGCAATTAATCTAGAAGATAAAAAATTTTCTTTTTATGATTAATCATCTTATCGATTAAGGTTTTCTTCATTGTATTCAACATATTATATTAATATCAAGTTTTCTTTTATTAATTTTCTTCTTCCTTTCATGACTTATTTTGAAATTAAAGCTCAGCTCAAACATTTAATTAAACACTGTCCTAAAATCGAAGAAAATAAAAACAAATGGATAGAAACCTATGAAGGATATCTTGAACAAGCCCAGCTAAATGACAATGATATTCTAAAAACTGAAGCAACTCAGATGATTCTATTTCTTAAACATATCCGACAAAATAATAGGCAAAATAAAAAAGAATTTTTGAATGAAATTAACTATTTGATAGATTAAATTTACTATGATTATTCCATTTTCTGCACTTTCTTTTCTTGCTTTCTTTTATATTTAATCATATAATGCATATCTTATTAACACTGATAAGATTTATTAATATCCTCATTCTTGGCTTTATTTACACTCAACCATGTCTATTCATGCTTATAATTAGTATTCTGCTACTTTGTACACCTCATGAATACATATTTCATAGTTTTATTAGTTCCATTTCAATTCATGGATTTAATCGTTTATTATGTCAATATTTATTAGATCAGATCTTTAACCCTGATATAGATTATGAAAATCTATGTTAATTACCTGTTCATTACTACATATGATATCTATAGTTTATATTAAAGTATAGTTGATATTAGAAAATGACAACATCTAATTGTATTATTTGTAAGCAATTAGTCGAATAGATTAACTCTATTGAACAATTACAAACTCAATATTATAATGAATTTAAACACTTTGAAAACTGTCATAATTATCTTCAATTTATCATATCAAATCCAGCAACCCTACAGCCAATTAAAGATCAATTAGAGTTAGCTCAACAATTATATGGTTTTATACAGATGAAATAAATTATTTAGAAAGAACATTAAACGATCATCAAACAAGTACTCGTTATCAATCAACTTAGTAAAATGATGGATAAAATTAACCAAAAACAAGATTCAGCTATTTTAGATGTTGATAATTTAGAATTAACATAATCTTTAGGAACCTTTCATATTAATACATTATTATCTAATGACAAACAAAAACAAAATTCAAAAACTCAAGCCATCTGAATTCATTCGGAAAAGATTGATTGTATATATATATATATATATATAGATGGCTATAAATTTTAGTATATAATACACTGAAGAGCTATATATATACTAAATATTAGTATATTATATTTAATAATAATTAACAATTAATAATGTAGGTCATAACTAACATATATACTAAATATTAATATGTACTACTTAATAAATTAATTATATTTTAATACATCAATTTATTAATTATATAATAATTGTTATTAATTATAACTGAATAAACTTAACAGTTAATGATTAATAATTAATTTATAAATAAATTACATTATAATAAATTAGTTAATTTGTTATATTTTATTTATTATTAAGTATATCAAAATTACTTAATTAGTGTATGTAATTAAGAAATAAAATAATATACCTTTGTCACTGGCGTGACACTTAAGTCACACATGTGACTCCTAAAATTAATTAACTTAATAGTAACTAATAATGAATAATAACATTTACTTTTATTTTAATTAATCAGTCAATTAATTATATTATAATTAATCAATCTATTAATTATATTTAAATTAACCAATTAATTATATATAAATTATTTTTAATTAATTAATTAACCATTATAAATGTTTTGACAATCTTTTTTAATTAATCAATTAATTATTTTTAATTAATCAATTACTATTATTAATAATGGTGTAAATGTGTTTAAAAAATTTATTATTATTATTATTAATGGTGTAAATGTGTTTCCAATATTTTTTAATCAATCAATTAATTATTAGCATGCATGGATGCATGGTGTAGTTAAGTGAATGTTGAGTCAAAAACGAAAATAAAAATGTATGCATAGAGTATTTAAGTGAATGTTGAGTATAAAAATACCTGGCGTTACACTTAAGTCACATCTGTAACTCCTACAATTAATTAACTTAATAGTAAATAATAATGAATAATAACATTTTATTTTATTTTAATTAATCAGTCAATTAATTATATTATAATTAATCAATCTATTAATTATATTTAAATTAATCAATTAATTATATATAAATTATTTTTTAATTAATTACAATTTAATTATATTTAATTAAAAATGACAACAAAAATATGTTTTCTATATTATTTAATTAAGAAATTAATTAATTAATTAACCATTATAGATGTTTTGACAATATTTTTTAATTAATCAATTAATTATTTTTAATTAATCAATTATTATTATTATTAATGGTGTAAATGTGTTTACAATATTTTTTTTAATCATTCAATTAATTATTAGCATGCATGGATGCATGGAGTAGTTAAGTGAATGTTGAGTCAAAAATAAAAATAAAAATGCATGCATGGAGTATTTAAGTGAATGCTGACTCAAAAATGAAAATAAAAAAAAAGAACTCACCCCTCTGAGCAATGTCACAGGCGTGATGTCCAGAGATAAGATAGAAATAGAAATTAAGGGAGCCGTTGGATTGGGAAAGACTTTCATTCGGCTGATATATCATTACTTTGTTCTTCATTTTGATCAAGTTAAGCAATAGGAAGGTAACGAAGAAAATATGATCAAGTGAAGCAATAGAAAGGAAACAAAGAAAATATGAAGGGAAACAAAGAAAATAAATATGAATGATAAATGAGAAAGAAAGTTGAAACGACGAGTATTAAATGTTTCTTAAATTTTATTAATAACAACCGAATAAAATTTATTAGAATGAACATATATGTTAAATCAGCAATTGAATCAGCGTATCCGTTAAATTATGGCGGTAGAATCAGCATATTGTTAATTCGGCTGTAAAATCTATTGGAAAGATATTTTGTTCAAATCGATGTTAAAGATTGATATGATACGGATTATTTGTTGGGATATTAATTTCTTTTTAATGATTTCAACAACTACGATTCGTCCGAAATAAATTTATACATGTGAGAAGATGAATATAGGAAAATTATGGAACATTACTGGTATAAAATGTTAAGTCACACCGGTGACTAGGGATGACAATTTCGATCTGATCCGGCCCGGCCTAGCCCGTTTTTGGCCCGATTTTGGCAGGTCATGGGCAGGCTACGGGTTGACCTATGGCCATGTCATTTTGGACAAAACGGAGTTGTTTTGTATTTTTTAATTAAAAAATACAGACGAGTAGGAATTGGCCCTGCCGACCATGAGCCGGACGACCCGTCAGTGGGCCGGGCCGCGGGCCTGTCCATCCTGGCTCACACGGGCCACGGACCGGCCCGCGGCCTGCTGTGACTGAGGTCGGGTTGAGGACAGCCCGGGCTCAGCTCGTCCTATTGATATCCTTACCAGTAATTGTGAGAGTTCAAAAGCAAAAGGGTGTAACCGTGAGAATTGTACGAGAAGAATCCAACCGTTAATTAAATCGACGGTGGATGTTACATCCCATTCGTTCATCACGGGTGTGTGACTTAACAAGTCACACCCTTAACAAATTAAAAAATTCCATTTGTAATTTATAAGTTGATACTATAACCAATAATGGATATGCTTTGGCTAGTTATTTACAGAGATATATAAAATAAAAGCCAACTTAAGATTTAACGTGAAGGCAACATGTACTATTTCTTGCTTTTGCTGTTAAATAATTATAATTAAAAAATAGACAATGAGTTATATTTTGTAGAATATTACATATGTCGAACTCATGTCGTTTATTAGAGGACAGAAAAGTTAGTTTCGTACTTAATTTTGCTATTTATCTATTTCATACGTAACATAAGTGTACAAACCCCTCGTACTATATAATAAAACACCATCTATTGTTTGTAATATTTATGGTATATATTTAGAGGTAGTTAGTTATTACTACATAAGTTCATTCTAAATTGATTTTAAAGCTTCAACCAAATGGTAAAGGCATACCTTACATTATTTAGTAAAATGTTCTTATAAGATTCGAAGATAGCCTTTTTGTAAAAATTTAAAAGAAAGATTGCGTATGTTATGACTCATCGCAAGAGTCTTATATACTGAATACATTGTCTTTTTTCTCTTATCATTTTCTCTTATTTTTAAAAATGTTGTTATTGTTCAAATATCTACATTTGCAGACATCATTTAGCTTTGGAGGTTAAGTGCAGAAAATATTCTCTCATACATTATAAAATTAGAGTTTTATTATCAATAATAATAATAATAATAATAATAATAATAATAATAATAATAATAATAATAATAATAATAATAATAATAAAATTTAATTTAGATCATAAGATGAAACTGAAATAAAAAATTAATTTTAAAGGTTTGGATTAATGTAGCATATTACTAATTTTAATATATTAACAATTTTAATACATTAACAATTTTTGCATTACTATTGAAAATATATACTAATTTTTGCTTGCGCAAAATTAAATTAATTTTATAAAAATAACTTTCGTAATTTATACAATTTTAATATTACTTGTAAAATAAGCAATTTATTGATTGTTTCCAAATGTAGATAATCTAACCGAGAGAATTCAACCTTATAAGTATTGTTTACCAATACGTCAAATCTGAAGTTAATTATTTTTCTTATGAAATGATTATTGTATATATGCATTTAAAGAGTGTAATTCACTTTATTATAATGTTATATGATTGTTGAACAAAGTGATACAATTGAATACAAAATAATACATTTGTATACAAAAAACATAACTTTCCGATACAAAAAACAGAATTGTATCATGGTAAAGTTTGTCGGAGGCTTAAAATTGATGGGATGGATTTATGGGGTTGTATTCTCATCTTCTTTCCACAACTTCACATGTGACAAGTCTTGAACCAGTTGCATGATAAGAGAAAGCATAAATACCAGCTTCACCGTTCAATGATCCTCGAATAGTTTTAATCATATGAATGTTAATATTAGCTTTCTTTCTATCCCACAACTTTGGACAACTAAGCATAACAGGCTGGCAGATCTTACCTGGCTGGCTGTACTCTTATTCACCAAATGAAAGAAGTAAGTACTCCTCCTATCCACCACTTATAACAAGTAAGGAATCAAATGCAGGCCAAGGTTGCACGTCAAAAAGAAAAAATGAACTCAATTATATTGATAGTTGATGATGGAGCAAGAAGAGGAGTAAGGTAGAGACATTATCTAATACTACAATAACGTTTATTTTAGCACAATTTTTTAATTCTTATATATCCTGTCCCCACTTAACTTTAATGATCCTATAGAAAAAACCCATCACAAAATGAATTGCTATAAAAGACGTCGTTCAATGCTGAATAAGGTTAAAGGACCTAATATGTATGCACCAATAACGACATATGATAATAAAACAACCAATTTAGTATGAGTCTCCTCAAAGTATTACCAACACAATGAAAGAAACGCATAATAGGTATTGCTTATAAGGGTAAGTGTTTCAATATAATTTATGAGTTTACTGAACAGATAACAAAATATGTCAACTACATGATCAGTAACATCAGAATTTACAACATTCTCTTTTGTCTCAAAGAAACAAATCAATTGTGTGCTTCAAAGAACCTTGTAAATTAGTCATCTGATACATATCAAGTGCAGAAGCCCCATATACACATCGAAGATGAAAATTTGAAAATAATACAAAGATATATTATCCTAGAAAGTAAGAAGAATGATAAACCACCCCTTTAAGCAACAACGTTAAACGACTTACAATATATTAGGCAAAAAACCTCCTTTAGGAAGACTAAACTTTTTAATACTGCCAACAGATGCAGATGTAGATGTAAAACGATTAATAAGAAAATAAATAAATGAGTACATATAAGATTCATATAAAGATATATTATCCCAGAAAGTAAGAAGAATGATAAACTACAGCTTTAAGCAACAATATATAGGGCAAAAAATCTCCTTTAGGAAGACTGAACTTCTTAATATTGTCAGCAGATGCAGATGCAAAACAATTCATCAGAAAATAAATAAATGAATACATAGAAAATTCACATTCTTACAAAATCAAATGTAAACAGAAACAAATGACAAATATTTTCTCACCGCCAGCAGAAAACATATACGTATGCCTTTGACTGACAGCAAGGCCTGCAAAAAGAAATATACTAACTGATCAATTCTTGAAAAATAAGATTAGTCATATGCTATTGCAGTACATAGAAGAGAACAAGAATTAACTACCTCCTACTTGTTCAATGTGTCTTGCTAATGTCAGCCTCAACCTTGCAGAAGCAACATTCCATATTTGGCCAATTAAACTCAGGAAGAAAATAACACTTTTAACATATTGTTCCACTGATTGTTTTGAGAATTATGAAGCTATTTGATGAGATAATAGCCAAACTAGAAATAATAAGTGTAAATAATCACAATGAAACCTATATATATTTTTTATCTCAACTATTTTCCATTAATAACAACTCAAAAGAATTTTATTAAAGAAGACTGCATTGAAGCTACTTTGACTTCTACATCATCACCATCGTATGTCACACAATTAATTGAATATATTGCCAATGGAGAGAACCCTTTTTGAATACGAACACCACAAAACATGTAAAGAGAAAAATCTCAGAAAAAAAGGAACAAGATTTGGTAAAGATGAACCAATGCATACCTTAGGAGGCTGTAGCAGTTGAGTCCTTAACTTGGCTATCTTGGCGTGGTATTTTTCATAAAAGCTTCAAAATCAAATAAACTTCACAGAAGCAACATATTCAACAACGTTATCAATTAAGAACTAAAGATAAAGGGAAACAAGTCATCTATGGACATATATAACAATGCACTACAGATATAATACCTGTGGCTTTATTTTCTGGGTTCAAGCCATCTCAGCCTCAATTTCTTTAATCTTCTCAATAATCCCCACATTTTCTCCAATTGACTAAAACTATCAAAAGAAAGAAACAAACAGAAAGATTCAGTCTTTAACAATAATCAACATGCCTTTTTCATTGTCAACAAAAACATATGCAAGTCGACATTGTTAAATGACCGTTTTACCACAATAACTTAAGCTGTTGTTTGAGGCCAATTTAATAAGTTTTATATATTCACTAACACACCCCCTCAAGTGAAAGCCCTTTGAGTTTGAAATTTGCACATGCTCACTCTACTTTATGCTAAATAATAAGTGGGTGGTAGGATTTGAACTCATGACCACTTGGTCATAAAAGCTTTGATACTATGTTAAATGGCCGTTTCACCACAATAGCTTAAGCTATTGTGTGAGGTTAATTTAATTAGTTTTATTAAGTATATATATACTAAGGACGAATGGGATGGACGAACACAAAATCCATCCCATTCGTTCATTTAATTTGACCATTGGATTCTTCCCCTTTGGTCATGCCTCTGAATTAAATGGTCACAGCCGTGACTCATGCTCCACTGACTCATCCA
>JANQBM010000005.1:8963846-8993946 GCA_025594535.1 Erythroxylum domingense
AAAAAATTATTCTTTAATTGTTTGTATATATTTCTATATAAATAAAAATATAAATAAATAATTTTAAAATATAAATCGCTTATAATAGAATAAATTTTATTAAATAATAAATAATAATATTGTATATAATTAATAATAAAATAATAAAACTTTTATTAAATTTTTTATTATTTTAAAATAGAAAATATATACAAAATTATTTGTCATGATTGTGTGTGACTTTTTAACTGAACATGATTTCTGTTTTAAAATTATAACGTTAAACCTCTTCCAACAATCATTTTAATATGAGGGGTATAATAATTATTTACTGTACATTGCATTACATTCCATCTATCTTTTAAATAATATTTTACTACGTTATATTGTGAATCTTTCTAACTCTTCCGAATAACTTTTCACTATATTATATTATATTCTATTATAAATCATTTCCTTAGATTTTGTTTCGTTATATTCTATTAATTAACATGGCAATAAACAGATTCTTAAGCTGAGCGGCCACCGAGCCCAAGGTCGGCCGAGACTTTGACCAAAATCCTCGTTTTATACTGACTTTTCTTAAAAAACAAAGGCTGCTGGGTATTCTATTGCAGAAAAAGTGGTCAACGTCCGGAAGAGCTAATTTCGGCGGCTCAGTATTTGGTCAAATCTGACAACAGACGGGACTTCAGGCATCACACGCGTTAGAAATAATATAAGCATGTTATGGTCTTTTCTTAAATTATTTTGATCTTTTTGAAAAATACTCATATATGATTATAATCTCTTTTAAGCAAATGTTCGTTTATTAATATTACAAACCAATCTTACTTTATTCAAACTTGTAAAACCTCAAATATTTTAAAATTACATTAATTAATCATAATTTTTATAAATTTGTGTAGGTTATTAATAAATAGTCTTTTTATATTAAAAAAAGCATGAAACCATATTAAATCTAATCCGACTAATAATTGATGAGTTAATTGCAAGATAATAATTAAAACCAACGTTTTAAAAACCGGATCAAAAGTTAAACTGATAAGATATAATATTAGAGATTGGAAAAGTTCAATTGATATTGAACTATCATATTATTGACTAAAAATTGAATAAAATTAAGCAATTTAAAATATGATTAAAAGAGATTGTCTAAAAAATTTAAAGTTTAATTAAAAATTTTGTTAAATAAAAATTAATCATTTTATTTTAGTTTATAAGAACTTATTAATAATAAAAATTAACTAATTAATTAATAAATTAATCTTTTTTAATAACAAGAATTATTAAAGCAAATCAAACCGAAAAGTTAAAACTTAAACTAAAAATTTAAATAATTCAATATTTTTAAAATTGAAACAATCGAACTGTTTGATTTCTTAATAATTGGTTAAAAAATTCAATTTAATTTAAAATATCATAAATCAAATATTTAATTAGAAAATTTATTCATACATTTCAAGTCAAATGTTAAGAATTTTATGGGATACTGTTGACTTCACCCTTTTATCTCTCCACGTTTTATGTGATTCTCCATCATCTAGAAATTGACCATCCTCACAAAGGTCCGGTCTTTAAGATTATTCAGTATTCAGAAAAAATGGGTTAGGTTACAAAATATTTATTAAAAAGAAAAAACAAATTATTATGTAATTTAGACAATGGTCAATAGTTCTATAAAGTCTAAAACAAGGGTCAATGGTTTCTTATAATTTCTGTAAAATTGGGTATTTTAATTTGTTTGACTTAAATTTGAACTAAGAAATTTACTCCTTTTTTTAAAAATTAATTTAAAAGATAAATCGATAAGATAAGAAGTTTAAGGTTTAAAAATACGGATGATAATGAGTCAGTCATTGCTATTCCGTGAACTGACCTCACAAAATTTTAAAATAATTTTCCTAAAATTAAAAGTATAAAATAATATCTTTTTAAAATTAAATTCGAACTTACGCTGCCTAGATATAGGCATGTCGAAAGCCTAACTCATTCATCCTGTTACTTAGAAGAATTATATTTTGAGTCGGTCCGAGACTAAGCATACTCATGAGTTGATCAATTGAAAATACCTAAATATAAGTCATTGAGACGTTCCATTGTCATCCCTATTTAAAAAGTTTAATCAGTATTAAACTGTCGTAAAATTAGTTAAATATTAAATAAAATTATAAAAAATTAATTGATTAATTAATAAATTAATCAATTTTTATGACAAGAGTTATTAAAATAAATCGTAGGAATTTTGCAGTAAAAATTAAAATCATTAAATAATTTATAAAAATGATAGATTATAATTAATGACTATTTTTTATTTGTTAAAAGTAATTAAATAATCCCCTTAAATTTCTGCGGTTTAGTTGGGCTGTCTTAATTTACCGGTTTCTTTCATTTTCTTCCCCTTGCTATCTCCGAATTAACAGTCGGAAAATTAATTAAAAACATAATTAAAAGAAAACACAAAGCAAAAGCTAATGGGTCAATTCTATTTCATTTGGTTTGCGATTGCGACCAAGAATCCACAAAGCTAAAGCCATTAATTTTCTCTTTTCGGAGATTTTCTCTCTCTGGCATCGAACCGATTGTCGCCGATTCAGATCTGGGCTTGCTGTTGAAGTCTTTTTCCTTTCCATTTCGATCTTGTTTTCTCGCTCCCGGATCTGTGTTAGTTTCTTTTTCCGGATTTTTGTTGTGTTTTTGGATCCGATTCCGATATTTTAAATGTGCTGTTTTGTGATGGTTTCAGCTGGATTTTTTACCCAATCGATTCTCGTTTCTTGCTGTTTCTGGATTTGATCCATTTTTCTTTGGGTGTTTGTGGATATTGTGTTTTGGATTGTGTTAACTGTGGTTAATTTGAGATTGATTCTTGTTAATGGCATCATTCTTGAGTTAGGTTGGAGCTTGAAAGATTTTCTTTTTTTCCTTTTGGATTGGAATTGAGGGTTGGTTGTGTATTGTCAATGATGTTAATTGCAGGTAAATTTCTGTGCTGCATATATTTTTCTCTTTTGTACCTTATTGATTAGAGGTAATATATGCTCTATAGCTTGATTTGTTGGTATAGATCCTTGCTTCTTTGTTGAAGGCCTCATCAAATTATGCATCACATGACAAGGAATTGTTGAAAAAGAATTGACTTTCCACTCTGATTACTTGTGTTCGTTTTTGTTTTTGGTTGCCCACCCACGACCCACTACCCACAACCTCCATTCGCGTTTTCCTTTCTTATATGTTTTGTGATTCATCATCGATCTTTTCTTTTATGCAGTACGTCAAAAGGTTGAATTGACTTAGAACAGTTGATACTGTACGCTGCCTGCCCTGAAGTCTTGCGACAATGAAGAAGGTCTTTGATCAAACTGTTAGGGACCTGTAAGTCTGCCGCTCATTTTTTGATGATTTCCTTTTTCCCTTGGCTTGAATCTCGGTTAGATATTAGACTTACTATGTGAGGTGTAACTCTAGCGGTAAGGCTATCTATTAACGTGGAATGCTAACTGGTTTGGAACCAAACTAAACTTGTTCAATGTTTCTATCTTTTAGGCAATTGGATTTCTTGTATTCATGATATTCAGAAACTACATTGGTTAATTGGTTTGTTTATGTGGCAGTAAGAGAGAGGTTAACAAGAAAGTACTCAAAGTTCCTGGGATAGAACAGAAGGTAAGGTTGATTCAAGTAAAAGTTATATTTTTATTTGGCATTTATTGTTGCATGAATGTTAGTCGTCCCAGCCCATTGCCAACAGTTTCTCGACATCGTTTTAGTATAATTGACCACAATGGAGTCGTTTGGTTTTTAGATTTTTTAACTTAGATCAAAATGACGTCAGTTTGGTCAGTTATACCGAATCAATGCCATTTTGGCTGTGTGAGGGTCAGGCCCTTTGGGGCCAGGCTCAGATCGCCAATGCTAGTCAAACTAGAAGTTGGGTCCCAGGCTTTTGTGAAAAATTTACCACTGTTTAAGAACTCTTATTAACTAATTTCTCTGCTTTGTTCTTTCAGGTTCTTGATGCAACCAGTAATGAGCCTTGGGGTCCTCATGGGACAATTTTAGCAGATATTGCTCAGGCCACCAGAAATTAGTAAGCTTGTTCAATGTTCTTCTGATAATTCTGTATTAATTGTTTCATTGCCTAGATGTTGATTTGCGAATGTTGTATTGCAGTCATGAATACCAGATGATCATGTCAGTACTTTGGAAACGGATTAATGATACTGGCAAAAACTGGCGTCACGTCTACAAGGTTCAATCATCATAGAAGTTATTTCATCAAGGATACGGCTGATTCATTCTTTGCATATGGATGTCTTGTTATTCTAGACATTCGCTTTTGAATTTTATGATGGCCATTTTACATTAGTTCATTAGATGCATTTTAGATAATTGGAGTGCGCCACTTTCCCAACAATGCATTCTAAAAGCTTCTAAGACATGAGTTGTTCTAATTTGGTTGGTGTCCCAGGCTCTGACTGTTCTGGAATACCTTGTTGCTCATGGATCAGAGCGTGTAATAGATGAAATAAGGGAACATGGCTACCAAATATCGGTAATTTTTTCACCTGAACTCCTTGGACGACTAGTTCATGTTGTTATTTTACAAGTATATAATTACTTCTTTTTAGGTATGTTTCTTTTCTTGTATTGTAGACATTGTCAGAGTTCCAGTATATAGATTCCAGTGGAAAGGATCAGGGTAATAATGTTAGAAGGAAATCACAATCTCTTGTAGTCCTGGTGAATGACAAGGAAAGGATAATTGAGGTTAGACAGAAAGCTGCTGCTAACAGAGACAAGTAAGTTATTTCTTGTTTGATTTGTCAAATAGTTTCATATGTCAGTGATTGTTTTTGGCCACTGGTAATGATATGCTTATTCATCCAAGTATTATGCAACTATCGCTTATTTAGATCACCATCGTGCTTTGTTGAATTACAGTATTGCATTTGGGAGAAAATACCCATCATTAATGTAAAATGTTCTATTTCAAAGGTTCCGAACTCCATCAACAGGCGGGATGTACAGGCCTGGTTCGGGAGGGTATGGTGATAGATATGAGGATGACCGCTATGGAAACAGGGATGATGATCGAAATGGTTATGGGAGAGATAGAGATTACAACTATAAGGATGATGATCGTTATGGAAGATATGGAGACTCATACAGTCGGGATGGCGACCGCTATGGTAGAGAATATGAAGACCGCTACAGCAGAGATGGGTATAGAGATGATGATTATCGGGGAAGAAGTCAAAGTGATGATGGCTATGGTTCACGGGGAAGGAGTGCAGATAGAGAGAGAAACCATGGTTATGATGATGATGGTCAACCATCAGCACAGTACTGTTCCCTCTAGCTTTATAGTTTTTGTCTTATTATTTTCTCAGTCTCTTGATGATTTTCATATCCTGTATAAAACAAAAGCAATTAATTATGCATCAATAAACAGTGCATATGAAACTTGAGATAGAACTAGGATTTAACATAGAACCAGGATTTCATGTGGATGGATTTCACTCTGAGATATCTGACGTGGCTAATATCCTTTGTTTGATTGGTAAATACGCCAGCTAAAAATTATTGTTCTAAAATTTATGGTTAACATACTGCATTTTTATGCAGTGGGAGTGGTGCCAGAGCTGATGATCAATCCCATGATGGAAGGTGAAATATTTTAAAATGTTTTTTGTTTTCTTGCTTTCTTTAAGGCTGCTGAGCTTTGTTAAACTCAACTACGAGATGTTTGCACTGTTACTAGGAGGCTTGAGCGAAAATTATCTGAACAAAACATTGATGCTCCTCCTAGTTATGAAGAAGCTGTGGGTGAATCCCAAAGCCGTGTTCAAAGTGAAAGGTGCTATTTTGTATCTGTTCATTTGCAGTAAGATTGTTCTTGATTTCGTGTTTGCTAGTTTTGCTTATTTTTCACTACTTGTGTGAAGGAACAGGGAAACTTCTGCATCATTTGCTCCTGAAGCTTCTTCCCCAACAGTTCCTCAAACTTCTCCACCTGCTCCTAAGGCTGCTTCTCCTCCCACAAGTGTAAATTCTAGCCAAGCACCATTTGGTTCTGGGATCTCTGCATCTCCCGAGGGCCAGGAAGTGGAAGTGGCAGATGAATTTGATCCACGTAGTCCTGCATCTGGTATGCATTTTCCTTATGCACTTTATACTGGTAATATCTTAGCATATGTAGCATTGTTAATAATTATATCTTTAAGATGTGAAAGGTTTTGTGTCATTTAAGGGTTCTATTAACAAGGAAACTATAGTGAAGTGGTCTCTGAACTAAGTTTAGAGTTAGTCACTTTTAGGGGGGAAATTATTAGTCACTTTTTTAAATAAACATATTGCCTCTATAATCTCATTCAATTCATATTTGCTCATGCAAGCTGCCCTGGCTTCTACTATGGCTCCAACTGTCTCAACAGTCCCCAGTACATCTAATAATGCTGAAATGGATCTACTCGGATCTCTGTCAGACTCATTTGCACCAAATCCACTAGCTATAATGCCAGTTACGTCTTCATCAACTGCTAACCATGAAATTGATTCCCAGACAAGCTTTTCAGGATCACCATTTGATGCAACACAATCTGGTGTATTGAATCAGGTTAGCATAAAAATGCTAATGATGTAGCATTTTTAATTGTGTGTGAGAACCCTGTCCCCCACATCCTCCCGTATTTTTTTCAATATTAGGAGACCTTTTGGTCTCACTATGAAATTGTCTGGTGATCAATTGCTCAAATATGAGAACTATCCTCTGCAACGTGCCATTATGTGATGTTTTTTAAGGAGACACGTGCTTAAAGGAATCTATTTTTTTTCTGAATTTTGCTGAAAATGCTTCTTGGGCATTTGATCACCAAGAAAGGAATCTTAAGAACATCACTTGCTCGTACCACATTGTCATAACTATATTTTTATATTGTAATATAGGGTTATAATTGTAACTTGTCCATATTTATACTCTTTTAATATTTTGTGGTAATAGGGTTAAACATTGTTGTAAGTGGAACCCTATTCACTAAGGTTCATGTTAACACACATCATGGAGTGACTAGCCCCATGGCACCTATATGTATCCTAGCTTCCTATGCTACTTCAAATTGAAGAGGCAGGTGCACTTGCCTAATAAAAATAGAGTTTGGAGATTGATTTGAATTTGAAATACTATATATGGTTGACATGGTGTGTTGGCTCATAATATAAAGATGACCTCTGACGTACTCAAGAGCGTGTGGCTGCCATTGTAGTCTACTGATGGGGTACTGTATTGTTTCTTTACTTATGCCACCCTAATGTCAAATTACATTTATTGATGCAGTCTTTTGACGACCCATTTGGTGATACTCCTTTCAAGGCTTTACCTTCATCTTGTGCTATCCCTTCTCATCAGCAGCCTTCTTCTCCAGCCCCTTTCCAGCCCACTATCAATCAAAATGCTGAAATACTGCATAGTACTGCACCTAATCCAGAGTCAATGAATGACTATGGTTCATCTTCAAGCATCTCTTATTCAGCCTCCACTGTTCAACCTCCAATAACAAACTCACAGTATTTGCATCAAGAACCATCAATGCAACACGAGGAAGTTGACATTCTGGCAGACATACTTCCACCGTCTGTTCCTTCAACCGCTGATTCCCACCCAGGTTTTACAGCTCCAACTAGTCAACCTGCACAGGCTGGCCCTGATATTTATGGAAACTTTAATTCGCAAGCAGGACCTATGGTGTCAGTGACATCTAATACTGATCCTCACGCTCCACAGTTTCATAGTGGAAACTACTTCTCACAGGGAGGATCTGCATCTCCTATGGCTTCTTTGCAGTTTAACAACGGAAACTTTCTCTATCAGGGAGGATCTACTGCACACGTACCATCAAGCATGGCACCACAAACTCCTGCCGGACATTCTGTGCAGTTTAACAATGGGAACTTCCTTACACAACCACCTTCTGCAGTTCCAGTAATATCACAAATTGCTCACCAAACTGCAACTGGTCCAACTCCCCCACAGCTCAACAATGGAAATTCTTGCTTGCAGCAGGGCTCTATGGCTCAAATTGTGTCGCAAGGAGGGCTTCAAACTGCAACTGGATCAACTGCTCAACCTAACAATAATGGCTTTGGTAACTTATATCCTCAAGGGATGAACACTTCTATGGCTTCACAGGCAAGTCTTCCATCTTCAACAGGGTCAGTTGCTATAGTTGCTCAACCAGCCAAGGACAAATTTGAGACTAAGTCAACGGTTTGGGCGGACACACTAAGCAGAGGACTGGTCAATTTGAACATATCCGGACGTGAGTTTTTATAACTTTCTGTATTAAAGGAGTTTAATGGATATTGATTCTCTTGCAGGAGTGATCTGATGTCTTTTTGTTATATATGCAGCTAAAATCAATCCATTGTCAGACATTGGAATTGATTTTGATTCCCTTAACCGTAAGGAGAAACGAATGGAGAAACAACCACCTCCTTCTTCTGTTACATCCACCATTACGATGGGCAAGGCTATGGGATCAGGTTCTGGAATTGGCCGTGCTGGGGCAAGTGTTCTCAGGGTGCCTTCAAATACTATGGTGGGTTCTGGGATGAGTGGGGGCATGAATATGGGCATGGGTATGGGTGGTGCTCCAGGTTCAGGCATGGGTGTGGGAGGCTATGTAGGCATGAATCAACAGCCCATGGGCATGGGAATGGGAAGGGGGATGAACATGGGGGTGAATATGGGGATGGGACAAGGGGGACAGATGCAGCCTCCTGGATCAGCCATGCCTGGTGGATATAATCCGATGATGGGCAGTGCAGGTGGTGGTTACATGCCTCAACAGCCATACGGTGGTGGCTATCGGTGAATTTGAACCACCTTGCTAGAAGTGGTGGATGCCACATTCTTTAAGCCGTAAAAGGAGATGACTATGGTCTCACTATTGCTGTTGGACCTGATTATGAAGTTGCAATCTCAGTCACTTGTGTTTCTAAGGTGTAATATTTTTGAACGGTAGCTGTAAGTTCTCTGAAATGTTGGCATTGATGTGATTTATTTGTATTCATCCTCCTTTTCTCTCTATATTCGTTATATACTCTTATTTGTTTTGAGTAAGATGAGGGGCTCAGATGGGGTTGTTTGGGTTCATTTTGTTGATTTCAGCTGTTGTGAATTTGTAATATGCTCAAAATGAGAAGCAACGTCTCTCCGGTTTGCTGCTGTCTACCATTTTTTTATTTTTGAATATATAGTTCATCTTGTAACTTCTGACAGTCGCAACTCGATGAGAAATAAATTTGGTATCTTCATTTGTACGATTAATTTCAATTCTATTGAATCTCTCATCTACGAGATTCTGGTTGTCCTCTTTTGCCGTGCAGGTTGCGTTACATAAAAATGAGAAATGGCTTGGTGAATCATGGACTGGTAATGATTATAGTCTTTGGGTTGTTCATTTAGGTTTCAACCGAGGCCTGGAAGCAGCGACGGATGGTAGACCCTGTCTTAGGTTTTGAACTGCATCTTTGACTGAAGTTAGGAATCCTTTTCAGGAACCTTGTTTTAGGATAGTCTTCATGTCAAAACGTTTACCAACATCTAATAAGTCATTTTCCTTATTTTTATTTTCTATTTACGAATTGTGAACAAGCAAACTAGGACTGGGAGGATAGTTCTTAACTTATAACAGTTGCTCATCTCTCAGAAAATATTGAGATTGGTTCCACTTGATCCAGATTCAGTGTGTTGAATCTGGTCATCGCATGGTGCAACTGTAATGGTCCATCTAGACACAATCAGCCTTTCACTTTTGTTCCTTTTGTTTCTTGTAATCAAAAGAACAATTCTTGTATCAAAGAGATGCTTTGGACTTCATTAAAAGAAAAAAGAAAAAAGAAAAACATTCAACAGGTTATATTCTGGCTTTGTTTCAACAAATGAACCTCTCCTTCAACTTGTTCACTCCAGAAAAACTTGAATCCTGTCTCCAACGTTATCATTAAAATCCAGCAACAATTTGCCTCCAACTTCCTCCGCCGCGTCGTCCAACAGTGCTTTGAGGTTCACACCTCCCAAAGCTATCATCCAAAATTGGCAAAAAGACATTTAAGCTTCATTCAGCAAGCTATAGTTATTAAATTATTAGCTAGTACCTGGAACTATATTTGTAATCCCTTCAAGGAAACCAGCCTGCAAAAAGAAAGAAATTTGCATATAGCAACAATTTTCTTTTTCTACAATAGAGGTTATGTTAATTCTAACTACTGATCAAAACAATGTAGGATGAAATAACATGTTGCATGAAACTTGTGCAAAAACACTAAAACTGCAGATATATCTGATCATGTGAAAGGAGAGATAGTGATTATAGCTTCCCTGCAGTTATCACTGGAAACTGATGGCAAGGGATATAACTGGGAAACCAAGGGCTTGGACAAAATTAAATAATAACTGCATTAATGGAGGATGGATCACTTACAGGAATCCTAACATCAAGTTTCTCAAATCCATCTCGTCCGGTTATCCTAACTCTCAATGTCCGAGACCAAATCCCAGAAAAGGGACTTTTTGAGCCATCTGCACCAGAATTAGTGTATACCTCAGGAGTTATCACTTCCACAACAGAATCTTGAGGACCTCTACTCTGCTCTTTGTCATCTCGAATCCTCTGCTCTAAACTATCTATATTACTGCTTCCTGATGAATATCCTTAAGTTACATGGATCAAAAGATTAGGTTAGGTAATCAATCTGCTTGGATTTAGAAGTAGGCTGCTAAAGCAGAAAAACCTAGCACCTACCTCTTTGACTTGTGTGGGTCGCATATCGCTTCTCTTCTTCATAGTAGTCAATGAAACCTAAGATTTCCTTTATTTCTTCAAATGATGGCATGCTTCCAGGGGGAGGAATACGACCACCTCTAATAGCAGCAAGTGAATCCTGCAGATGAATAACAAAAATACGTTTACTCCCTGAATATAATCTCAGTGTATGGAAAGATCAAGTGGCATAAAAACAAAATCATAGGCATTGCTGTTCTTCAAGAACTAGATACACCCTTATAATCAGGTATGGCAACTGGGCTCCAGATAAATTGTGATGGAGTAATCAAACGGGAAAATCCAAGTATTTGCAGATTTAAAGGACAACAGGTAAAAGGAACAGAAAAACAACTGTAGTATCTTGTAACTACAGCGCATCCTCTTCAGAAGAACAACATGGAACCTAAAGCAATAATTTGCTAGTAAAAATACATTAGTCACAATTGAATTATTAGTTCTTCTAAAGGCATCTACTTTTAGTGTATATAAATGCATGAATTGAGTAATTAACTTAACTGTGGCAATACATATATATAACATTTGTTTTTCCTCATGGTGCAGATAATGGAAAATATCTCAAGGAAAATGGAGATTGAACTCTTTAACACTAGGAGTCAATTTTGTGTAGAAGAGATCACACATCAAATTTAAGGACATGGCCAATGTGTTGTGTTAGGTTCAAGTAAAAGTAAGAAGAACCACTTTGACTGCTTTAAAGAACCTTGTTCTTTAGTATACTTAAGGCAAAGCAAAAATTATAAAAAAATTCTTGAAAACAAGGTGCTCAATATGGTATCATACACTAAAAGATATGTAATCTTCAAAAGGCAAGCTTAAATGACCTGCATTGCTCGAATTGAAACTCCAATCAGGGAAAGAGGGTAAGCCACTAGTTTATATCCAACTTCTGCAAGTTCAAAAGGAGTGAGTATCGGTGTTTTACCCCCTCCTTCAAGCATATTGGCCTAGCAAGAGAAAAATTCCCAGTAAAACAATGGAAAATGCAGAAATTGATGTAGAAAGTAGAGAGTCAACTAATTACAGCAGTACAATTCCTTCAGAATACATCTCAAGGGTTCTAGACTCTAGCTGTAACATTCACATAGGCCTACACAAAATCCAATTCTGTATTCTATTTGAAGCCTTGGAATTCTTCCAACTCTAGAACTTTTTTTAACTCTTATCTATAAATTCTCTGCCATTTTACATCCAGCAGTTGAGTCATGATTGGAACTTCGCATGTCTTAATTCACATAGATATTCAACAGTAGTATTAGCTGAATGCATATTTTCGCTAGGACGGCCCTAATGCTTTGATATCATATATTGTATAGGCAACAGTATCCTTCAAATAATAACACGATGTAAAACAGGGTGCAGAAAAGAATGACAAAAGACTCCAAGAAAGACAAGTGAAAAAGATAAGAAGTGAAATTATTGAACTTATCCATAAATAGCTCCAGAGATGTCATCAAGTAACTCATTGGGAAATAAAAAAAAAGATAACGCAAAGAAGATAATCAGTGCATGATTAAAAGCAACAATCAATCAGCCAAAGACAAAGGTTTGGAAGCTACATTCAAGGTATGCTAAATATAAAATTTAGCCACACGTATACTGAACTAGCATCTCATTGTCATTCTTTTGGATGTACTATCTCTTGGAAAGTCAATAAAGTAAAGCCTAGTAATTTCACATAAAACTGAATCCATGTTATTGCCTTGTCAAGGTAAAGAAATTCACCATTTTTGGAACTAAAGGGGAAATTTCACAAAAAGCATTCATTTCCTCTTTAGAAGCTAGTGCATCAATGAAGAGAACATCTGCTCCAGCATCAGCAAAGGCCCTTGACCTCCAGAGTGATTCATCAAGAGACACAGCCTGACGAGAATCAGTTCGTGCAACAATGACAATGTCAGCGCCACTCTCTTCACGAGCATCAATGGCTGCTTTAATCCGCATGACAGCTTCGTCTCTAGAGACAACTTTCCTACCACGTGTATGGCCACAAGCTTTTGGTGATACCTTCAATTGTTAGATTGATAAGCAAGAAAGATCAAATGAGAACCTATTTACATAGCAAACAATGATAAAAAAAAATTGACAGCCACAAGAAAAAGACAAAACCCAAACTTTTGTTGAAAAACATGAACAGATAGCCCATACATGCACGGAGCTACAGAAATCTAGGCCACACCTGATGTATGGGAATAGCAAAGCAAACTTGAATGTTTAGTCTAATGGTTTTGTTTATATATTTTTCCAGTCATACTTTGTGCCAGAAAGACAAACACAAAATATTTTAGGTCAATCCCCATAAATTTACAAAAATTTCCTTGATTACCAGTAAGTCCATCAGAGTTTGCTACCTTCCATACTTCTTTAATGTTAAGTACGTTAAGTCTTCCAAATGCTACTAATTGGTTGTAACAGAATCTTCCAGATTCTATTCCATAACATCCTATATGCCCAAGTCCTGCCACCCAAAAATTGAAATACATCCTTGGACTAGAAAAATGATCCAATTTCTGTCACCTTCTAGCAAATTCATCAACTTGGGCTGTACACTTAATTTGGATCATCTTGATCTCTTCTATTTAAAGCAAGGGTAAAATAGTAGACAGATTCCAAAAAAGGGATATGATAACCAGTAAACAATTTACTTCTTTCAAACAAAAGTGTTTCAGCTGTTCCGTTCATCCTGTACTATCGATTTCTTGATTGCTTTGTTTCTTCCAGTATAATATTCACTATTAATAATTTGATAAGAAAATTTCTTAAAATCAAAGACAACCACACATCCAATGAGATGGTATTTCTATCAATCACAAAATTTAGACTTAGTAGATTATGAAGCTATTCCAGTATACCAATTCCTGGATTAAAATCCTTTACCTTCTATATTTTGACTCACTGACTGCTTCCTACATCATAGTTGATTTGGGATCTAACTCAATAATTTGCAGGGTTTATTTATTATGCAAGGAAGTCAAGGTTTCACCTCAGGAAATACTATCAAAAAAATAAAACAGTCTTCACGCAAAATAATACAAACCTGATCTTCAAGAATGATCCCTGCAAAACCAGCTTTGATATATCCCTTGACAGTTCTTTTAACATTCATGGCATTCCCATATCCATTATCGCCATCCCCAATGACAGGAATTGACACAGCTTGGGTTATTTGCTCGCCCTGATCCACCATTTCACCATAGGAAATATAGCCCGTGTCAGGCAACCCCAATCTAGCAGCAGATATTGAAAACCCTAAGGGAAGGATATACCACATTTATTAAATTATCTTCATTGCATGAATATGTTGCATACAAAAGTAACTGGAGACAGACTAGATAAGCTCAACCATAGATGCTTTTACTCTCAAAGCCAAACATAACTAATCAATCCTACGAGATCCAGTATTTTGTGCATCATAAACGTCAGATGATCATTCTAAAGCACCAAACAGAACAGATACTATTATGTAAAGCGAGTCAAGTACCAAACAGACTAGATACTCTTATGTAAAGTGATTTCTTTGCTACTACACTATAACTGTAATAAAGTCAAAAAGAACCTCAAGTTGTGCACTCTGCAACTAAAAAGAAAGAATATTAGAAGTGCAAGTAAGCATATGAGAATCAACTAGTAACTGTGGCTGACACATAATTAACAGTCAAGTACGGATGGGGCCAATAACTGAAAAGGGGGTAAAACCAAAAAGTTACCATAACACTATATAACATTTTTAGACTGTGGAAGCTACTTACATTTTGAAAGATATGTAATTTTGGATAAAGTTCCGTTCAACCTTGAACAATGATGAAGTCACTAGGAAACAAACTAACTTGTTAATGAAGTCAAAAACTAAAACAGGGCAGGGGAAAAAGTAGTGAAGTATTACATATAAGTACCAACCTCCTAAAACCATCGGCTGACATAAAACTGCCAAAAAGTAAGATTCTATAATCTCATCATAAGATAAAGAATAATTCAATATAAACATAAAAATATTAAACCCGATTAGAAGGTCACAAATTTAAAGCAGAAGAAAAAGAAAGAAATAAAAACAAAACATATACAACAACAGATAAATCATCCCCAACGAATGCATATGTACAAAAACTATCAAGATATGATACAAATCATACCCATTCTTTATAGAACAAGAATATCCCCGTAATGCCTTTTACCATTCAGTAAATCAAATTTCAGCTAAGCATATATCTCCATAGAAAAAATGAACGAGATTTCAATATGGCAACCAGACTGACCAATCTTGGCCTCCATTTCCTTGTATCTAATTGAACTATTATGTAAGCCAGTGATCACGACCAAGCTTTCATCTAGCAACCAGGCAAGGGGAGAAAGGCACTTGCAGTTTTTGATAAAAATCAGAATGAAAACAGAATTGTTCCTCTCATATTTAATCACACTTCTATGTTTTCCCAACTTTGTGTCTCCAAATAAATAAGAATCACAGGAAGCCAATAAAAAGCCAGGAAGTAAGAATCTCATCCTGACCCCAAGAAAGCATCAGAAAGTCCCACCCCACATAGCCACACCTATAACTGCTTTCAAATAAAACCCATATCCTCGTTTTCATAATATCGGTCATAAAGGACATGCAAATAAATCCAGGATTTGTCAGCAACACTACATACCGCTGGTGAAACAGTAGTCAAATCCAGCTTTCTCCACAAGCTTAGCACTAAGAGCATCGAAACAAGCAGGACCCTGGTGAACCCCAGGAGCGTCGAGGAGGAGGCGGAGCTGCTTCGTCGGAGAAGTTCTCTCGGCGGAGCAAGTTATCCTACTTCGCCCCACCAGTGGTTTAGCAGAAAGATTGTTGCTTGAGAACTTCTTTGATGTTATGCGATTGTTGAGGTGACAAACCGAGTTACAGCGAGAAAGTAAAAAATTGTTGCTTGGCAAGTGGCGAGTTTTAGACAAAGAAGATGAGTAGAAAACAGGAGAGACTGTGCAGTCTCCGGTTAAAGCTTGAGACTTCATTGGTATGTGTATTTTGTTTTTGTTGTCTCGCTATCTGTGACTGTCTTAGTAATTACAAAGTGAAAGTCTTGAGAAATGAATCAAATACGCACCCTTTTGAGCTGGGAGATATTAGGAGGCCGCATACATAAGCATAGCACAGTTCTCTCCGGAAAGTCCACTCAACTCCCACACGATTCACGAACGCAACAGCTAACTTTGTTGTCACTTCCCATCGACACTGCCAAGACTGTTGGCTCATAATAAGCTTCCATCCATGTCCTAAGACCCACCTAAGCACAAGTACTGATACATTGGCGTGGAGGTCTCATGGTTGTCATTGCTCATTTTCTTTCCTTACGATTGAAATACCATTCCAGTTGAATCTTTTGACATTGCATATCAGCAAGACTACTAGTTGTAATACAACCTGAAATTGAAATTCTCAACGGAATTGAATCCAATTTTATGTAATTGAATTTAATTCATGCATTTAGAATATTAAAAAAGAGATGACTTAAATTTAACCATGTAATTGAATTTTATTTTTTTTATGAGCTCAATTTATCTCAAATAATCTGATTTGGTGTGTGAATTGAAGAGTCAATACTTTTCAAAACATTAAAAATTCTTTTTCCAAATATATACATCATAAATATACAAATTATTACAAAAAATACACACATTGATTACATACTATTTTTAATTAAGGATAAAAAGTCATATAAAGTAGAATTCATTTTTATTGTATTCTAAAGAATATAATTGAATTCAATTCTAATATTTATAGATTTATTCCAAACAGTATAAATCAAATTTAATTCAATCGTATAAATATAATTGAATCCAATTCAAAAGTTTCGAAACGACTTGATATAACTAGAATGCTAATGTCTATGTTGTTTGATGATTGTCAAATTGTGAACTTTACTTTTGTCATATATCTATCACATAGAATATAATGTATTATAATTTAACTTTCCATATAATTTCGAATAAAAATTTGAGTATAATTAATTTAATAAAGTTTTAAACTCCAATTAACCTAATAACCTATATAGGTACAAAATTTGATAGTCTTTTACTTATTCCAAGGCTCTGGTTTTATCCATTAAAACATTTGCTACATGGCTAGAATTTAGTGCAGCACTACAGTACAGTATGTAATAAGACAAATATCTAACTTTACTGCTACAGCCTGCCTTCTGTAATGGAAGAATATCTCATGGTGACATAATATCATGGACATGCCTCTAACCTCAGTCCTGGGATTGGATCGCTTTACAATATTATCCAATCATCTGGGTTATCATTCTTTTTCCTTTTGAACATTGTAATATCAACAAACTCAGTAAGTGTTTGCATTTAGAATAAGTTTATGAGTAGCTAAAAACGGTCTGTTATATGTGTACAATTGACCACTTAGCCATTCCCATCAGTGGTGCTTCCCACTCCCCCTCACATAGAAAGTCGTATGAGATCAAATGAATGTGTTCATCAGTTTTTCATCCAACACCTTAGAAATGCAGAAATTGTGTTCAAGGTAAAAGCTGAACATCTATGGCAGTATCAGAAGAACTGTTCAGGAAGAGAGCATGAATTTCTCATCTTAGTACAACATTCAACTTGCTTTCCACCTGGTGCCTGACCTTCCACTGCATCCATGGTGATAAGATGGTTCAGGTTATTAACCATTTTTGACTGAAAATTCTGACAGAATAGATTAATGTGAAGTACCTGCAGGTCATTAATTTCCTCATCAGTAAGTGATCGTTCCATGGAGCGATAAGCAATCCTGTAACAATGACTTGTCATCCCTTTCTTGTTGGTGAAGTTGTCAATCAACTGCACCTGAATCCCAACAAAAAGATTTTACCACTTCAGTCGCATTCCATGGTTATTACTTATCTGTCGGCTAGATCCTTGTTCTTTTGATCTGTCAGACGATTAGATCAAGTTCCGTATCTTAGAAGATGTAAAACCTAAGGGTTATTTAATAAAACTAAAGGCAAAAGTTCAGTAGAATGATTTGTTTCCCAATGCACAGTAACCCAATATCCATCTCCTACGTGCAAGAATATGTCACATAACCACTGATGCTAGAACCAAGTTACAGCACACAGAGAATCATATAATTTCCACTTAGGGGAAAAACTAGTACGCAGAATCTACCAAACAAATACCAAGTTCAAAGCTTTCAGAAAAAGAAAAGGAAAGAAGTACAACATTACCTCCTCAACAAGATCCCCAGCGATTCCTCTAACAATTTCACATAAGTTGTTTTCAGTAAATGATTCACTGATCCAAAAACTCATGTCTTTGTAACAAGGAGGATACTGCAACAGATACATAAACTTGTACTTATCACATACTTCTTGGCAGACATCTCAAAATATTTTATGGAAAAAGAAGAAAAAGGACAAAGTTATGTTTAACTTATTACACACCTTTGAGAATGGCTTGAATTTGACTCCAAGCTGACCCTTAGAGAACTGCATATAAAGATATCCAGATCAATATGCTCTAGTCACATGCCTAACAATGATGTCAACTTGCACAATTGAAATTTCCTTTAATCAAAAAGGGCATAATTCAGATGCACATCGCTGAAGAAGTAGATAAATAAATATGCATACATTTACAAATATAAGACACATTTAAGCAGACACATATCCATATAGATATGCATTCATATATGAATCATATAAAAGAGAAGGTAAAAGCAGCAACATATTCATTGAAACCAGGCGGACCTGAGATGTAAAGCGCTCATCACTTGACCAGAAAAGCCGAATATCAGGTATATCAAATAAAACCATTGCTAGGCGCTCCAAACCGAGTCCAAAAGCCCATGCAACATTATTAAGTTTCCCGTTTCTCTTTAATATTTCTTGCTCAGTTACTCCACAGCCTAGAACTTCCAACCATTTCTCCTGAAAATTAATAGCCATTGATTAGAGAGGGAAAGCTGCTCTAAATTTCTTGGTAAAAAAACTTAAGTGCTTCAAGCTAGCACCAATTTAATTAATCCATAACAAATCCTACACCAACCTAATGTTAGGTCTTTAATAGATCATCATCAAGTATTCTGAGATACAACATGATAAAATCAATACGGAAAGATAGCCTTCAAGTTGATTTGGAGAGCCACTTATATGAAAATTCAATAGCTGTCAAAAAGAAAAGGATATTAAACTAGATTCAATTGCATATCACAGAAAAACAATAGAATAAAAATTGATAGTACCAATTTTAGTTCTAAGCATTCCAAATTAAAATTAAAATTTTCTTCAAATGGAGCAAAACTTCTTATGTTTTTCAACTATCTTACTGCTGTTACTCACTGGTAATAAAGTAAAATTTGGACAGAAATAACTGTGAGGCCAAGCCAAAGTGTATGATTAGTTAATTCCAAAGTGCAAGGGGAGGAAAGGGGGAGAGAATTGGAATAAAGTTTTCCAACACATTATCACAAGTATAATGAAAGAGTAGCAGAAAAAAGATCCACTGATTACCTGAAAGAATATCTCGAGTTCAAATGATGGCTCGGTAAAAGGGAAATATGTGTCAATCCAGCGCATCTCGACAGCACCTTAAATGTACAATGAAATGAACTAATAAGGATCAAGACATAATACACAGCAAGAAAATCCTGAAAGCACCAAGGGAAACCACTAAAGGAGCTATTATTGTAGACGTAGGAATCAAACAAAACCCGGAGAATACTTTTAAAAGATAAAGGGGGGCTGTCGAGGTTTTGAAACAAACTGGATTCAAAGGCTAAAGTGACTAGTCACTTAGACCAACTGGTCATCTAATCTCTGAACTTTGCTTGGCATATTATAAAGTGAAAGTGAAAATTTTTATGGGTTTCCAGAAGACAGCAGTATTATCCTGGTCTACCTTATAGGCTGCTTCTCTACAAACTTGTGCCAGATTGTTTTCTAAACTCATTATACGCACTAACTTATCATTTTGATAAGTCAAACTTTCCCCAAGGTGCCTCGTTCCATCAATATGTATATGCAAAAGTATTTTCTGGAGAAGAAGAATTTACCGAACAGGTGCCTTGCCAATCCCTCAAGACATCTTTTTAAATCCTCTGCTGCAAAAGATGTTGCACCCAAGCCAGATGCTTCCCAATCTTCTGGAGAGAAAACACGAAAACCCTCCATCTGCATCATATGCACGAAGCATATAATTGAGGAAAAGAAAGAAAAGAAATTCGAACACTAGTAGATGGAATGATGATGATTGAGAATTCAGAGATATAAACCTGATGGAAAACAGGGTAATGAGTTGAATCAATAGAATCCCTACGATAAACATCTCCAGTAACTAGAAAATGCGTGTGTCCCTTCCTCAACAGCTCTGCTTGATGTGCACTTGTATGGCATCTAAGGACAGTTTGAGAATCAACATAGTAGGTATCATTAAAGCTCCTGCTTACATGATCAGCAGGAACCAAGACATCATCAAAATTCTGCAGGGACATTCAAACGTTACTAAAAGCAATGAAAAGTACTTTAAAATATTAAAAGCAAGCAGAACTGTAGAATAAGGTAAGGACAAGAGCAATTATGATGGAATTTTACCTGTTTTACAGAAACAAGTGGACACAGATCATCAAATTTATCAAACTTGCTAGGGTAATTGGTGTCAAAATAATCATATATTGCATTCTTAAGTATCCCAATTGGATGCTGATTCCTCCTATGAAGTTGCATTCCAAGTTTAGAGAAAATTGTATCTGGCACATTGTTTGTAGGGTCATCCCGCACCACATCTACAGACCCCGAGCAACCAAGAAAATCAGCATGTTACAAGAAACCAAAACATTAAGTTAAGAAGGACCCAATTTCAACAAACCGAGAAGAGCAGCACAAGTTAAACAAAGATTTTAAGCCATTCCCAGTTCATCGTTACCTAAACCATGTCTGTTTATCCCATGATCCAAAAAAGTAAATAGAAGCTAACATGTATACACAGGTTCCAAATCCATATTATGGATTGTGACTATTACGATACGTAAGATATTACTTGGAGTTCTATTGATGGAAAGACTTCATGAAATGTCATAAACATAACCTTGATGTACAAAGTTCTAAGAACAGCACCAACAATGTTGTTTGTTACCCAAAGTCCCATCTCTGCAGAGCCTACTAATTCATCCTTAAATTCAAGTAGGTGCAAAGAGTACATTTGCAAAACAATGAAATCACCACGTGCAATACATTTTTGGCATCCATCAATGCCCAAATAACACTGTCGTTCGATTTCAAATGGCCTCCATATACCAAATGACGAGTGTGCATCATTCCCAGAAGGTAGAAACGCAAACCCAGTTCACGATTCTGAACTCGCATCGACTATCCGTGAAGGGTTTATCGTTTAAAGCTCCAAAATATGAAACAAAAAGCAAAGACTTGAAGAATGCGAAGAAATGAGTAGCAGCAATTAAAAGAAAAAGCGCAAACATTAAATGTATAACGTCTTGTGGTCAATGAAAACAACGTGTAAGAACTGAACAAATTAAAGACGAGTGCGAATTAAGAAAAGGAGAGTGGCAGAGAAAGCTACCGTCTTTTGAAATCTTGATTCCACCAAGATCGAGGGCTGAAGCAACAGGTGCTCTCCAGTGCTTGTTAAAGTGGAGGGGAAGTGCAGAGGAGCTGAAAGGTGAGGAAAAGGTGAATTGAAGAAGAGAATTGGTTCGTATGCCCAGAAAGATTGAAGCTTTGGAGAAGAGAGTGGAGGAGTGTCCAAGTGAAAAGGCCGTTGCAGTTGCCATTCTGGTCTTCTGGTTTCTCTCTCTATCTAGGCTGTTCCCAATTCTCCGCCTTATAAGCCTAAATGATAAATCCTACTCTTCCTCTCACGTCAGGGATTTTCTTTTTCTGTTCTATTAAAATGATATTTGATTAATTTCAGTTGTTCCAGTGTGATTAATTAGAGGGTGAGTCTTGGAAGAATACGTGAAGTTGTTATTTTGTGACTATAAAGTCATAAGTAAGTTACAAATACAGCTTATTTGTAAAAATATAAAAGGAAGGTTATATATAATATGACTTTTTTTAGACTCCACAAAGCGAAAAATCTTGCGCACTAAGTACATTGACTTTTCATTAATTTCAGTTGTATTATAAAGATGAATTTTACTGTATATAAATAAACAAAATAATAATATATAAAGTCTTAATAATAACACTTTCCTATATATCTTTTAAATTTTTTATCCCTATAATAAAGGTGGGGATAACAATGCATCAGGTCGAACGGGAAACTTTTATCATTTTTTAAAAATTTTAAAAAACTATATCGTTTTGTCACTTTTAGTTGAGCTAATGAGGCCCAAGCTAGTGCCCTAGTCCGAACCAACTCGTGGCCCAATTGAGTCAAGAAATACCAACTAGTGAGCTAGCCCGGGCTGGACTGCTATGCTTAATTAAAGGTCATATCTAAAGTCTTAGATCTCTTTTTTGTTGCGCTTCTTTTTCCTTTGTCTCCGATTATATAACTTATCATTATTACCATTATCTAAATCAGGGTTCAGATATACTTTACAGTCTGGTTCACACTTAGAGGGATCTACATCCTAGACAAAATGTCTACGATGATAACTGACATAAATTAGTTTTCCATCAGAGTTAAAATAATAGATCGGAGGTCCATTTTTGCCTTCTGTATGTGAGAACACAGTTTGAATCATTAGGACAAGGACTGATGTGTGAGAGCCTCCATGTTGATCTTCATTGGGCCTGGTGTAGATGGCTTTACAGTTCCATTTCGTAAGGTATTGAGAATAAGTGGAGTAGTGGTGTGAAAGGAATGCCTATGAGGGACACAGAACACTTTTTGGTATTTAGTGATTCATTCAGTAGACATCAACTTTTCAAGCTCTGCTAGTGGTAACTGCTTTGGGATCTGGATGATAGTAGTCTGATCATGAGTTCTATTTGCTACCATGTAAAAGGCATCAGAAGTAAAGTTTAGGAAGTTGAGATCTATGGCATGATTCTGCAAACGGTAGATCATCTGGTGATAAAGAGTAGCTATAATAGTTGTAAGATATTACTTTGCTCCAACGATCTGAATCTGAACTTGGAGTGTTCAGATAAAGTGAGATCATCTAGTCTGGTGTTGAAATCAGGAGTGATGGTGAGGATGACACTTCCATTATTGAGAGTTGTCAACAGGATATCAATTAGTGCATTTTGATACTTCGTATAGACAGTGACTAGAAGAGATATCCTGACTATAGCAGATAATCCCTTTCTTCCATGAAGGGTGAGAATAAGACAAATAGCTCTAACGTATAGGTGTGTATGGTTCTGCTCTCTCCAAAGAGAGATGAGCTCCTTGGGAATCTTGAGCTTCATGTACTGTTTTGCTGAAGTTGCCCACAAACCACACTGTTCTAAACAAGAATTCTGGCAGCTTTCTTTTACTTTAGGATAGTGTGTGGTAAGGATAATGCGTATACTCTTTATCCAAGAATGGTCCCGAGAATATATATACTGTAGGGGATAAGCGAAGGTAAAGAAGTATTAGAAATACAATTTTCTTCAAGAAGATAGGTTATTTCTACAAGGTGTTCTATACGATTAGATAACATACGCTTCACACTAAAAGGAAGATTGGCTATAGAGAAGGTTGAAGAAAGATGAACAGTCACTTGGTAACAAATTCATGGCTTATGATACCTCCCTACTCACTCTCATCAAGAATACTATATTCACGGTCAATGACACTTATGACTCTGATACCATCAAGGCAACCCCTGGTCAGAGGGCTCGGAGAATACCAAATCTAGTGCTAGTCCATTCTCTACAATGCTTTGATCTATATTGATGACATCTTAGTACAACGCATGAAGAACATCAAGCTTTACTCCAATCTTTCTTGGATCTCATGAAGTAACATGAGATTATGCTCTCAGCAAAGAAGAACCATATTGGAACCACCCAAATAGAATTTTTGGGTATGCATTTCTACAATAGATTCTATCAGCTTGATCCACATATTGCCAATGAACTACTACATTTTCCTGATGACAATATCACAACCAAACAGATAGAATAATTACTTGGAACTGTCAATTATATTCGAGATTTCATCCCTCACATGGTTGATTATACATCGTCCCTATCAAAGTTACAGAAGAATCCACCACCATAGAAAAAAGAGCAAACAAGAGCCATACAACATTTAAAGCAAGCCTGTCAACATCCACTAGCCTTGAAGATTCCTAACAAAGGCCAACGTATTCTGCAGACAGATGTAAGTGACTATTACCAGGGTATTGTTCTTATTAAAGAAATTGACGGAAAGCAGCATTACATTGGTCATATAAGAGGACAGTTCAAAGAATCAGAAAAGCACTATCATGTGAGATATAAAGAGATATTGGCGGTCAAAAGAGGAATCAAAAAGTTTAGTTCCAACCTCAGCCCATATCATTTTATCATCGAAATGGATAAAACAACTTTTCTTAAGATTCTTGAGCCAAAGAAGACGACCCTACCAGATAGTCAACTACTTTGATGGCAAGAATGGTTCTTACGCTATAAATTCACCATTTATCATATTAAAGGTCATCATAATATCCTTGCAGATCTTCTCTTTTGACCTACCAAAGAAGTTCAGTTAATCTCTCCTCTTCTCTTTACCTCAATCCCTCTCCTCCTTCCAATCATAGAATTTCCTCAGTATGCCAAAACTCACAAATTCTTTCCTCCTCTATCACTAAACCCTCCAAATACCTTAGAAGAGGTTTATCTACCCAATATGATTGTCTAATATCTCTTTCTCCTTTCCATATCTACAAACATCTCTCTGATCTTTTCCTTAAAGTTATTTGTTTTATTCCCTTGCTTAGTCTACAAAAGCAAGGCCTCTCTATCATTGTAATAAAAACTTGTGAGAACTTGTAAGAGGTTTTTATGAATGAAAGTTTGAGTGTTTTCCATCCCATGGCTTCTCTTTGAGTTCTCCCTCTACTGAAAGCTTGATTCTTGAATAAAATAATCTTGGTCATACAGAAAGAAAAGTATGCTCTACACTTGCCTCTTTATGAGGATCCTGTGGATTAGAAACTCTTAGACCATAGATCCTATTTGAGGTCGTTAACATGGGGAGAGATTGGAGGTGTTAGATTCCTAAAAGGCAAGCCTGTAGAAGATCTTCTTGTAATGATGTTTCTTCTTTGTGTGACAATCACAATCTTTTTTCTCCTTACATTTGATCATCAAATATGGCTTTTTGCATGCTTTTTTTAACAGAGGACCGCCTTCAATCATATTTTTAAAGAACATCTGTTGATCATATAACTTATCAAGAGAAGTTTGTTTGTTTCTTCAAAAGGAGAAATCCTCAAAGAAAACCACTAGATCGTTGTTTTCTCTGTGGCAAATCAGGACATTTTACTTGTCAATGTCCTCATAAGAAAAAAAGGGATATTAAACTCCTGGATTCCATGCCAATCCATGATGATCATGGAAACATTGAAGATCTCATAGAAGAACAATCCAGTGAGGATGAAGACATAATTTTTGTTGTTCCCATTGATTCCTTTGATGAGGATGATGACTTCTCTGATATTTCTATTTCTAGAGATGACATGCTCTATATGTTACATTAATAACAACCGTGTCTCAAGCTTGTCCCAAAGCCTATTCATCATTCCTATGTGCAAATCTAGTTACTGTTCCAAGATAAGTATGCTCTCAACAAAGAAGAGCCATATCAAAACGACCTAAACAAAATTTTTAGGTATGCATTTCTACAATGGATTCTATTAGCTTGGTCTAAATATTGCCAGTGAACTACTGCATTTTCCTGATGACAATCTCATAGCCAAACAGATACAGTAATTCCTTGGAATTTTCAATTATATATGAGATTTTATCCCTCACGTCATTGCTTATACATCGTCCCTGTCAAAGTTGCTACAGAAGAATCCATCACCATCGGGTAAAGAGCAAACTAGAGTCATACCACATTTAAAGCAAGCCTGTCAACATCCACCAGCCTTGAAGATTCCTAACAAAGGCCAACATATTCTATAGACATATATAAGTGACTATTACTAGGGTGCTAATCTCATTGAAGAAATTGACGGAAAGTGCCACTATTGTAGTCATGCAAGTGGACAGTTCAAAGAACCAGAAAAAACACTATCATTTGAGCTATTAAGAGATATTGGTAGTCAAAAAAGGAAAAAAAGTTCAATTTCCACCTTAACTTATATCACGTTATCATCGAAATGGATAACAAAACTTTTTCTAAGATTCTTGAGCCAAAGAAAAAGACCTTACCAGATAGTCAACTACTCCGATGGTAAGAATGGTTCTCACGCTATAAATTCACCATTTGCCACATCAAAGGCCATCACAATATCCTTGCAGATTTTCTCTCTTAACCTACTAAAGAAGTTTAGTTAATCTCTCCTCTTCTCTCTATCATAATCCCTCTCCTCCTTCCAATCATGGAATTTCCTCAGTATGCCAAAATTCACAAATCCTTTCCTCCTCTATCACCAAATCCTTCAAATATCTTAGAAGAGGTTTTTTCTCTTCTCCGTCAGAGTCTATTTTACTATCTTCATCTCACCCTTATCAATCTGAATATTCCTCCTCATCCTTCCCATTTTGATTTTGTCACACCATATCGTGTCATATATCATCTTTATGATACTATTTCCTAAATGCTTGTCCAATCTCTTTTTTGGCTCTCCATGTTTATAGATATCTCTCTGATCCTACCAATGCCAAGTCCCTCCTTTAGACCTTTCTTGAATGGTTCCAACCTTTGTCAAAATGACATATTCAAATGTCTCAACTTTTGAATCAATATCAATTATGAGATACTCCCTTTACAGATCACAAGGCCTATGTAATCTTCATCATTCATCGCCCTTACTGCTTAACCACATTTGGTTATCTCTACATTTTGAATCATGTTCAATATTGGCATACCATTGTTGATTGGCTTACCATTCATACTCAATTGATGACAAAATTGCATTCCTTCCTGGATCGTCTCAATCATTATCCTCAAATAATCTTATCTCTGACATGTACTTCTCAAGGTCCTTATCCAAGAGATTTTTCTCTTCCAGAGCCCACATCTCCTTCTGCTGGATATTGGACTTCCATGGACCAGTTTACCTTTACTAGGTTTAACATTATAGCTGGAGAGCTGCCATATTCTCCTGAAGAAAGTATTACACCATCCAGGTCTTCCAGTAAGCCCACTCTATTTTTTGGCTCCTTTAAAAATAGTTCAAATCTATGGCCCCCAACCTAAACTGGGACAGACATTGCCCAATTCATCCACACCATGGAATAGCTTGATGATGACATGGAATTGATAGATAATTCTGACAATGACAGCGATGGCCCACATTCTCTCTCCACTCCTCTTTAGGTTATTCATTCTTATCATGCAAATGAATCTTTGAGGTCTACCTTATCTTTTCCCTTTTTAAAGATTCTTTCCTATCCCTAGGAGTATTTGGGACCTATGTGTTTCCCACTTTTTACTATTTACTTTTTAAAAATTGTATGAATATACCTAAGCAATCGTTTCCTTAAAGTTGTTTGTTTTATTCCCTTGTTTAGTCTATAAAAGCAAAGTTTCTCTATCATTGTACTCAGAACTTGTAAGAATTGGTAAGAACTTGTAAGAGGTTTTCATGAATGAAATTTTGAGTGTTTTCCATCTCATGGCTTCTCTATAGGTTCTCCCTCTCCTGAAAGCTTGATTATTGAATAATGTAGTCTTGGTCATACAAAAAGACAAGTATGCCGTACATTTGCCTCTTTATGAGGATCCTGTGTATTAGAAATTCTTAAGTCATTGATCCTATTTGAGGTCGTTAAAATGGGGAGAGATTGGAGATGTAAGATTCTTAAGAGGCAAGCCTTGAGATTTTGTACCGCAGAGAGAAAGGGCTTATGTATCTCGCATAGCATACCTAGAATTTACACTTTGATCTCGCTTTGTTTTCCCTAATCTCCGATAGATGATCTGTTCCTAAGCACTAAATTTGGTATAATCTGAGCCCTCTGACCAGGGGTTGCCTAGATGGTATCAGAGGGAGAGAAAATGTGGGCCACCGTTGTCATTGTCAAAATTATTTGTCAATTCCATGTCATCATCAAGTTGTTCCATGGTGTGGATGAATTAGGCAATGTTTGTCTTAGTCCAAGTTGGGGGTCATAGATTTGGACCATTTTGAAATGGGCTAGAAAATAAAGTGGGCTTACTTGAAGACCTAGATAGTGTAATGCTTTCTTCGGGAGGATATAAAAGCTCTCCTGCCATAATGATAAACCCAGTAAAGGTAAACTGGTCCATAGAAGGCCAATATTTAATAGAAGGAGATATGGGCTCTGGAAGAGCAAGATTTCTTAGATAAGGATGTTAAGAAGTACATGTTAGAGATGAGATTGTTCGCGGATAATGATTGAGACGATCTAAGAAGGAATGCAATTTTGTCATCAATTAAGTATGATTGGTAAAGGAATCAACAGTGGTACGCCAATACTGAACATGATTCAAAGTGTAGAGATAACCAGATTTAAATTCTTCTGGAAGAGAGGAAATGAATGTATAACAGAGAGTAATATCGTTGAATCCATTGAGTAGATAATAATGTTCCGTCATACGCTAAAAATGTTTCTGTAAATATCTTTTATTCAGAGAACAACACTTCATCTCAAAGTATTCTTGTTTGACTTATTTATCAATGAGCTAAAAGTCACCAATGAACTCTTTATGAATTACTCCAAGAAGTAATCCAACAGATGTGACTTATACGAATTGATTTATACAATATTCATCAAGAATTTGCCACCATTCTAGTAACGTACTAGTAAAACAAGAAGTAAATTCAGACAAAATATCCCTTAAAGGATTATTCGGTCGAGTTATTTGCAAATCAATCCAAGCACCAAATTCATGGAGACACTCTCTCTATTTTCTAGGTGGAAGATTATCGAATGTAAACCAGAGACCTGAAGTAGATTTGCTTGGTGGTGCTTGTGCTGGTGGTGGTGAAGGTCTAAAGGGTTCAGTTCCTGTGGACTCAGGTTCACTAATTTCTGGCTCAATTTTTGTTGATTCAGCCATGGTCATTATAATTTGAGCTAGATTTGTCAAGTCAAAAACTGTACAGATTCTTCTCAAGAAGGTTTAGATACTTCAGATAGCTCAGCTATTGTAGATGATTGCTCAGAGATGCTAGAATGCTCAAAGGGGCATTCTTCATCATAAACCTCAAGAATAGATGCTAGTGTAAGAGTTGCTAAGTTAGAATGTTCAGAGGGGCATTCATCGTCAGATATAGTAGGAATGGATGTTGGTGCAAGAGTTGCTGTGAAATATATTTGAGTAGCTTTATCTTTCCCAGTAAATAAAGGAGGTTACCTATATCCAAAGTCAATTTTCAAACATCCTTAACCAGTTATTCTATCTCTTGCTCCAACACCCTCCCCGATTCCATGCATGATGGTTAATCCTTATAAAGAAGATTTTTCTTGCCTATAGAGATGTGCAAATGACAAACAAAGGGTTATCTCTAACCCATATATTATTTGTGCCTTTGACATGAGCGCTAATGGAATAATGCTATAATTTTTACGATCATAATAATTAATATAAATTAAATCATTTTAAATATATCTAGAAGTATTTCGATAAATAACAATTTTGAAAGTTATGAAATTTACTAAATTAATGTCCAATCTTTTCCTGTTTTTTTAGATCTCCAACAAAAGAGTACAAAAAAGATAAAAGAAACAGGAAGAAAAGCACCAAAATTGGACTAGGAAGTCTAGAACAGTAGCACAGAAGTTGGGGTCACCTTCAAGAGTTAGAGCTACAGCATTTTGATGGTCCAATCGAACCGAGACTGCACACACACACAGAGGCTACTTTAGAAGGTGAAAGCCTGGACCTTTTCTATTCCTTCCTTTCGTTGCATATTCTCACCTCACCTCTCTTGTGTCTCTGTCACTCTTGCGGTGATGACATCTGCTTCTTTGCTCTTCCTTGATAACTTCCATTGCAACTCCCGTGGTCACCTTTCTCTTTTGGCTTTTCACTTCTTTTTCTTCTTTACCGTGCGTCTTTATGATGCATGCAGTCCTTTGGTTGATTGATTATAGCAGAAGATCATTCTTTGAATGTTTTAGACACGCCCATGTGTACTTGCTTGTGGTTTTGAGATACTCATTTGCTTAATTTACTCCATTTCAGTTTTATTTGTTGGTAAAGCTTTTGTCTTTGATATAAAGTTCGAA